>JBCAUG010159728.1:0-20255 GCA_038406175.1 Haplosyllis leylae | reverse complement strand
TTAATAGTTATAAAGAATAAATAAAATATATACTTAAGTCACAACAGCTCTGCATAAAGCCCATGGGCTTCTTGTTAGAATTTAGAAAACAAAGTCATTCTAAAATGTCAATGAGACGAACGACAGCTCAGTCCCCCTGCCCTGTAAAATTACCGTAACAGGTTCTCAGAAAATGGATTCCGAATTCGCCCTCAAGAAAAAATCATGCTTTGTTGATGTTAAAGGGAACAATCATCAAAACTCTTCTGAAACATCCCACAGTGTTTCCTGGTTGGTCGGTTCCAGAAAAAGTGTTTCATGGGTACATAGTACCGTCTTATGTGACAAAGAGATTGCTAGCCTGCTGCGTGTTTGGTCTACGAAATGCAAAGGAAGACCAGTGTTGAATGAAGCCATGACAGACTCTTCCAACAAGTGAATGTTCATGTCTGTAGGACCTTCTGACGTACAATTGTCAAAGTAAATTGGTTTGATGATCCAGGTTTCAGTTTGTAGACAAGCAAACTACAGAATGGATATCCGAAGTAAAGCTAGTCTCAAGCCACACACACCACTATGTTGCCAAAGGGACGATTTAGAAAATGCAAAACAATGATGTAACGCAGTAATCAAATATATTCTATCTCTGATTTGATAGTGTATGTCTTGATTCCCATTATGTTGTCTCTATTTGTATCTTTTGCCTTCGGGCGAAACGGCAAAACTAACGTTGGACAATCCTCGCATTAATATGCGTGGGTGTACAGCAATAGGAAAGAAAACCTTGCATTAGAAGACAAGGAAAAGATGTAGTAGGTCTTGGTAGGAAAATCCATGAAAGAAATAGCAAAAAGTTTGAAAATAGAAGGCGTTCATGAAAGAATTGTATGAAAATGTTTATAAGCATTAGCACACAGGAAGAATAATTCTGGGAACAAAAAGCTTTGGGTCTGAAACTTCGGAAAAGTGAAACTGCTTAATGAGATTTATTCATTCAAAGCAGAAACCAGTTTCAATCTATGGTTTCTCTGTGGTGTGTGTCGCCCCTCATGGCTTTTATTCCTAACAATCTGTCTGTTCAGTCTAGACAGTAGTGCTGTCTGTCCTACCATCCTGAGGAACACGATGACGTAAGGAATTGCAATCGTTTTAAAGGGTCATTGACACCGAATCAGAGAGAAAGCAAATCGATGTTAATTTTTCTTGATGTTTCCCACCATATGGCGCCACTGGAATACTTGTAAATCATTTCCAGTAAACATTGTTTGTGCTGGGTTCCAAAGGAATACTGTTCAAGAGGAAACTGAATTATTGCTCTTTACTATTTGTGCTATTCAAATTGAGTAATGCTCAGAGTAGAGAGAAAAGTAAATCTGAGCAGAAAAGCGTAGTCAGTTTTACATCATTTGAATTAAAATGTGAAGCAATAGGTGACATTTTACAATTTTTTCTAATAGTTTCGATGGTATGTCACAATATAAAAGTAGTTCACAAGTTTTTTATGGATTCAAAGATGAGCCAACATTGACTGAACTGGGATCGATTTTTCCAAAATGATCAATGGTAAATAGTGAATAGCTCTGTCTATAAAGTGAAGGTGAACTTGTACAATACACTCTGGACGCAAATCAGTTCCTATGAGAAACGTATATTTGTGGTACTATTGTAAACGACAATTTGTTGAGAGCATGCAATGTTTACAGATGTTTAGACATAAATCCATCACATCGTGTGATATTAATACTCAAGTAATAATGGAGTGAAGTCTGTGTGCAACCAGTGCACTTAAGTTAATCTAATGCACCAAGAATTACATTAATCTAATGCACCAAGAATTACATTAATGTTGTACAAGTTACATACGTTATTGAGTGTCAATGCTTTCGCAGAGCCACAGACTGGACCAACCTAACTCCAAAAGGCGTATATTTGTTCCCCCTCGGAATTTGTAAAGATGTAGATACAACCTTTCTGCCAAATCTAATTGTACGGCCGTTATCCCAAAGGCATATAGTGGTCCAGACACGAAAGCCGGTTTTATAGCTTGAGTACATCTACCTCCTGACATTTCACAATGACATCACCAACATTATCCCGTCAAAGTTCTCCTTACTGTCACCCATTATCAATTCATAATCGTGTGAGTTCGTTTTTGTTCTTGGTACTAATGAATTGATATGAACGTAATGGAAGACGAGTCTTGGCATTAGATTCACAACGGGCAATCATTACAAGCTACAATGAGACTCATTGTGAAAGGAGCAGGTTCATTCAGGGTTTGCATCAGTGCTATCACTCGTGTTTAAAGCCACGTTTCTCTGGTTTGGGTATTCACAACAGTTCCTAATTCAAAAACATGACATCAGTTTGAGGGATTTTTCCCCAGGGAAATCTTTCACATCAGTGGAAGAATAATTCGCCCTCAGAGCTCTTGAAAAGTTGTACGTAACTGGAAGAATATTACTCATTTTCACCAATATCGGTGTCATTTCCAGGAACCATTCCTGTATCTCGAACAAAAGTATCCCTTCGTGAGATGTGAATACCATGGGACAATAGTTCACGGTTGCTATCCAAGTTTTGGGGTGTCGTCTTGGGCTTTAAAGACAGGATGGGAGGAACCTATATGCTTCTTGTGTATAAAAACAGGATGGATGTCCCGAAAGACATTCACACACTTACGCACCTGTCCCTCCAGGAGCTAATGAAGTCACGTCACTTCTACCAATTACACGGTGAACAGTTCTAAGGACTATGCGATCCGGTGTAGGTTGCACTTCTAATTAACCGAGCCACCGGTACAGCTGAGGCTTCCTGAACGTGTTGAAGTGTGAGACAGAGTTGAAGTGTTGGTGCTCGACACTAATTACACCAAGGAAATGTTATCCAGGATCATACACATTCAGCATAGGGTTTACAGGTGTTCAGTGTAAAACGTTGATGACGAGAGGGTTGTCACTATTATTACGACTATAGGTGATGAAAATATGGTGCTGCTGCTGATGATGATTGTACTATATTTCTAAATGGTATTGCCCAAAAGATAACCTCGACACATTCGGCGGTTGCGTGAGGAGGGCTCATTGCGTATTTTCTTTAATTACAAGCTTTATGCTGCAGAGATTTTGCCACCGCATCGTACCGGTGGAACTTCCATTAATAGCATTAGCAACTACAAAGGCATAGGAGGTCGTGATTGGAAAGCATTTCGGGTGGCGTTATGTGGATCGTCGTTTGACTGCAACAACATTGAGCTGAACACTCTCGTTGAATAATGAAAGCTGTCACAGGCGAATTTGATTGAATACATTGAGATGTAAAATCGAATATTTCTCATCCTTGGTAAATATTTACCTTCACTATCGTCTCTAGATCGTGCTGAGATGGTCTGCCTGCTGTGGCACTTAAAGGTAGGTCCTGGAGACTTGCGCATGTGCATCGAGTTATCAAAAAATCCTGAAGTTCTGCTCAGCAAATGTAGTTGCATCTCATATAAATATTATTAAGGTCATTTTTAGATTATAACACAGGGGCAGTTTGAATTCCCGTGCGCTGCGATGGAGGGACAAAGTGGCCAATAAAATATAGATTACGTGTGGTAAATCAACCAAAATCAGTATTGTGAAGAAATTATACTTTACTTTGGTGGCGACACAATTTAGGATACAGTCCACAGATGATAGATGTAGAAACTTCCATTGGCAACAGGTGCCAGTGAGCAAAAGGCTCGACTTGACATCACCAGCTTGTCTCATGCACCAAGCTCTTTCCCTATCCAGCATCTATTTTTTGCTCAAAGGTATCCATGGCAACTAAGGTAATAAGAAATAGATCTGAAGGCTGTTAAGTAGAAGGCTATTGAGTTTCTGGTTTAGGAGAAATATAAAAAATATTTTCATTTAATCCGAAATAATACCACCTCATCTGGGAAGAACAAAGTCGCAAATCCTTAGAACAAATCAAGAAAAACTTTCTCAACAGAAGAAATCTCGTTCAATATTTTCAGATGAAATATTTCATGAATGGGGAAGGTATGGAATTTAACTTCTTGCCAGAAAAGCATTTCTTTCGTTTTAATTTCTGCCACAAAACGGTGAAAATATGGATAAATAGATTCCATTTTATGGAATTTTTTTACGCACGGAAACATGATACGACAGACTTCCACAAATTCAATATTTAATTTGCGAGATAAAGTGTCAATTTACGACTCGGAGGAACATCGGTACAACAGAACCTATTGTTGTCATGGCAGCTGCTCATTACTATGGTGATGAGTTTTTGGGTTTTTTATCAGTTCAATGCCGGTTGTTGGACATAGATAAGAATGGTATGAGACGTAGGATTGGTGATTCATGGCGGTTGGTTGAGCCCACCTCTCATCTTCCACCAGGTTCCTACAACAATGGGAAATTCTGTTTTCAGCGATCAACATATTATTCCGATGAAGTACTTTCAGGTTATCACCACAGCCCAAAAGCTGATAAATCTAAAGCAACGAAAGGTATAGGTCATTTTTTTGGAAATTATTGTTAAAGGAAACATGTTGACGAACAAGTGAATAATATCTTATACCTTCCCAAATCAAAAATTTCATCCATGTGCAGTTTACTTTAGGTTCTGGTTTTGTATCGCATGAAAATACATGTATTAAAATATATGAGTTGTGTTGGCACATCTCTGTCTTGTTTTTCAAAATGAATCTTCTCTTGAAATGCCAACTGCCTTTATCGGCAATTGGGCACGACATGAGGCTGTGCGTGTGACTGCGAAACATATTATGAACGTGCCAATTATAAAACAAGTGCCTTAGGCTTGTAAAATCACTTCTGTCTCTACTTCAAAGCTGAATCAACATTTGACTTTTTCTAATATAATATGAAGAATGAAGGGAGCTGCTATTGTTGCTTCAATAAGAGAAAATCGACTTAATGTATGTAAAGTTGTTCATCTGAATTTACGCAATGAAGAAATTGCAGAATTATCAGGAAGTGTAATTGGTTAATTGCTGGTGCTGTTGTATTTTTAGTAACCATTATGCGACCTCCCTTCAAACAAACCTATTTGTTGCCGAAGCAGAAAAGCCCCAAAATTAGGGGACACTTGGGACGCAATTACGCAGTGATGTCGTAAAATATGACTGGAACTATAATGTTAATAAAAATGTCCGCAGGGGTGACCTTTGGCTTGTTGACTGGATTTTAACGACACCTTTGCGGATTTTGTAGTTCAGAATACGAGGTCCTGGGGTTTAAAGCCAGAATGGATAGTATAGAACCTAATGGAACCAGATTGACCATCTTGTTTATTGCGACGGTCGTTTTGTCTATGCAACATGTTAATTCTTAATTCCCCATTAACAACTGTTAGTTTAAACAAAGACATTTTGAACTATAAATTTCTGAAATTGTATTGGTCACTAACCTCTTTACAAGGAAAAGCGGATTATTGGATTATCTTACGATCCTGGGTAATTGGAGTTAATCTATTAACATGAATCCTTTTTCTTTTATAATTTTTGAAAGGTGTGTAATTACAGACATGCACGTCGTGACAAACTATAATCGATACTTTTCTCGTTACGAAAGAAAATAAAAAAATATAATTCAAGCTAAGACTTTTTAGACACCAGAAAATTTTAAAAAAGTCTCTTCAGATAGCTTGCATATTAGTCATTATATGTTTAAAAATAACATAATTCAGTTCATTGCCATCTGACATCTTGGCTTTTCTTTACCGATGGTTTCTTTTTCTTCCATAGCATACTGTTTTCACCCCTTGCAATTTCCCTGACTCTACCTACAATGCAATACATCAATCCAGAGAATCACGCAAACACATCATTACGTGCATCCGCTGCCTAATTACTGGCTTCATTGAAACTGACAGTTCTTTACTCAATACATCATAATGTAAGAGATAAAAAAATGTGACGGTTTCGAAACTCGATCAACCGTTTCAGTCTGCCGGGAATACACCGTTTACTTCGCATATAATCATCAGGTTAAAGAGAACTATGTATGTCCCAGACAATGTTAGAACATGAGAAGTGTGAACATACGAGCAAAGGTTGACCAAAATCTATCTCGCAATTTAACCAAACAGAGGAATCAGCCAGCTGTTTCGTTGTATTTATCTTTGTAATGTTCCCCACACCACTGCAGATTTGCTGCTGTTCGTATCTCAAATCTGACTCAAAAAGATTTGATGTAATTTGATTAAGCGATTTGAATTGTAACACCTGACTGGTAATGCGTTATACTGGGTCCACTTACAACGAGTTCGGCTACTGCGAACACTCGGATACAACGAGCAATTTCTTTAGAAGTTCGTTATAATAGGTACCTGTTGTAACGAACAGATGTTTATGAGGTAAATTACTCGTTGTAAGCGGGGATTCAGTGTAAATCACGGGTCACAATCTGGCTTGCCTTGTCACAAAGGTTTATTTGCAGACGGGATTCAGGTGCAGGATACTAAAATATCCGCAGTGTATTATCATAGGTAAATAATGTCATGCAATATAACTTGATGACAAGACATGAAAGTTACATGTTCGGTTGTTATGGTGACCATACAAAGTAATACAGCCAAGTCTATAGATTACTCGCAAAGAGAAAGGTCACCATCAGAGTGCTGAATGTTGCATGTTTTGGCGGGTTGTATTTCCGTTATGAGAAAGTGGCACTGGTCATCTCTGTTCTTTGTTAACAATGACACTACGTTTCCAGGGACGTCAGCAGTTCATTGCTCTTTTCCTTGACTCCCACTACAAAAGGGAAAATGAAGCTTTAATTCTTTCTTTCAAAGACGTATTTATGAGTATTTTCGCCTTGTTGTGTATTCAGGTACAACAGTAGATCCGTGAATGTTCATGGAAAGCATGGATCCGATTGCAAGATACTGTGTGTAGAATTTTTATTTGCGTAAATTTTATTTTCAATGAGAAACACCAAATAAAAGGTGACTTGTCCCTCATTCAACTTTGTTGCAAATTAAAACATAGTTATTTTGCTGTCCAAGAGTACCTTCTCAAAAGAGGGCCTTGCACAACTTTCTATTTTGGTTCCTTCTGGCAGCCTTAACAAAATATTACATACAAATCCACATGGACTCAAAAGAAAGAGTCTTGCTTGGGGCATTTAAAAATAATTTTCCTGTACTTACTTTGTGAAACAGGACTTATCAAAATAATACGTTTTTTTGAGATTTCCTCCCAAGGACAAAATGTGTGAAGTGTGATTTCAAATTTTGACTGATGTTTCTTGCTCTGGAGCTTTTTGGATCTGAAAGTGACCATAAACCCCGGAAACTTTGAACACATTGCTGTTTAGTAGTGGTAGTCTATGTAGATATATGTGCTTTGACTGACGTACGTAGACTCGCTGACGACGCTCTAATAACACAGGACCAGATCGTAATACATTCACAAGGCTATAAGAAGCTGGAATTGGTGATGATGGCCAAGCAGGACAATGACAGTTGATTTTTGCATGGACCAGAATTGCCAGTCTACTGTATTTGGTCGAGTTGCATTTTCAGGTCCACAACAATTTCTCGAATTTTCTTGAAAATGTCGAATAATTTGAACGTTTTTGTACTGCATTTGCACAGTCAATGTGTCTGATTTTCCTACAGCATTTTACCGCCCGCGTACGAAGTACGAGGGAATGCAACAGTTTCTATTTGTTTGTCCGTCCACGCGGGGGATCCCCCCTGGTCATGCCTGCAGCAAGACCCCAAATCCTGTCCAAGGGTACCCCCTGGGCAGGACCAGGACAGGACTGGGGGTCCCCCCGAACAGGACCATGACAGGGTCAGGGGCTACCCCCTCCCCCAGACAGAACCAGACTTTGCATTCATTACGCCACGGGGTGGTACGCCTCTTGCGGTCACGCAGGAGGACTTTCTTGTGTGAAAATGTGAACAATGACACCATCCGAAAAGTGCAAAAACCCTATAAAATGACAAATAAAATAACAAAATGTTACAGCTTCGAACTGAAGGTTCGCCTATTTAGATCAAGGTTAATTCCCGATTGCATTTTTGCCTTGACAAATTTAGCTCACAAACAAATTAAATGGTTATTTGGGGACGGCCTTTGTCAGAGTTAGTACCCGAGAGGAGAATTTGGACTGGGAAAATGATTGCGGAAGGAGGAGGATTTATCTGAGTTGAATGCGGGAGGGAAGGAGATCCTTAGTATTCAGACCACTCAGTTTATTATTGTGTTCTTGATGAGTGTTTGTCCTCAGAACGACAGTTGTCATTTACCAGTAAATGTGCTTCATTCAGCGGCCCATAATACAATCTGTCCCGGTCTGCCGGTAATTCAACCAACATCAATACAGAACGCTCAGTGTCATCTTATTCCGTTGGTTCGTCTGTTTTCTATCTATTAATGTCCGTCTGTCTGTCATCTTGTTTCTCGGATGGTCTTGTCCTATTTCTCTGTCTATCTTAGAGAAGATGAGCGTTTCTGTGGATTCATCTGAGACGAATTCTTTTTCAAAAGGTACAGTTATTTAGTTGTTTTCCATTATTCAATGTTTCTTTTATGTGTGATTGCATTGGATGACAGAATGACGTAAGCTGATGTTCAAAAGAGAAAGATATAGAAAACGAGCACGCAGGTTTGTGCAACAGTTCGTAATTGTAACTGTTGGACACATTTACGACACGAAAACACTGTGAGTATCGTTTCCAAGCCACTACCGTGTTACTACATTTACTTGTATTGACTTAACAGCTCTGACGTTTTCTCTCCTCATGGGAGAGGAGACTGTGTTGCTATTCCTGGCTTCTACTGCCAGCCTGCTGCGCGTATTACTTTACCTGCAGGTCCCTACCACTATGGTGAACGCAGGAACGAATCTTGTTACTAACATATGTTTCACTTCATTGCGCTTGTCACTTAAATTTTGCCCTTTTGCCACAATCTGATTGTGACAATATCATGTACTTGGACAATTTTGACATCCAGGGGGCATTTCTATAAAATGTACATGCACAACTAAAACTCCCAAGGGGCGGCAACAACTCTTAATTGTAGCATTATGATCCCAGTTGATATGAGCTCGAAGTAAATGCATTCAGTGGATTGATTACTCATTTCTGTCCATGTGAAAGTGACATAAATCCGACGTACAGAAATGAGTTTGCAAAAACATGTTTCAAAAGAGATGGTGGAAAGTTGACTGGTTTATTAAACAAGAAGTTTGAAAGTCCCTTCAAATGATATCAATATGAATTTAAGACACTTGTGATATAATTCAAACTGAAACTAATCATTTCTGTGAAGGATTTTTAGGAATTTCAGTTATGTTTATTAGCCTTGTTTTTGCGTCACAAGAAAAACAAACGGCAACGATTCGTTGAGGTAAATAAAAGGCTTAATATGGCAAATTGACAATGAATGTCAACTGATAGTATTCCTAAAATAGCATTGGCAATTACAAAGCCGGCATTAAGTGTCAAGACAGCCCATTTCGTCCACCAGTACTGATTCTTGTTGTGGATTCTGACTTTATAAACTTTTAAAACAGAGGTTTCAAAAGAGTAACTTGCTCAATTGATTGACTTCACAATGGGGAAAGAACAGATTAAATTCCCCCGGCGTCAGCGGGGTGTGTAAACAACTGAGATTGTTAGGAATAATTTCCTTGTATATATTTTGTCTGTGGATACTTATCAAAAGAGCAGCTTGCAGTTCACAGTTTGTAGCATTGACCTCTGAGGAACTGCAAGCCTTATTTAATTTCCGTTGAAAATTAGGTGCACTTGTTGCTTTCACTGCACTGTATGTGGTTTCCTGTTTGCACTCGTTTTCCCTCTCGTTTTTTCTTTCCGGGCGCGTGATTACAGGAAGTTTATTGTCAAGTCGTCCTACCCGTTTCGACTTTCGTCGCCAGTCGACAGTAATGTTAACGAGTACGTCCAATAAGCTAATGCGCCTCATGCTTCTCCTTCTAACGATGATTTATTTTGCTTACGTCATGGTTTAGGGATATTTATTTCGTTCACCATTTTGTCGACCATTTACCTGCTACTCGGGTCGCTCCCAAAGAGCTAAGTGGCACTTACTGTGATCCATCAATACGAAAAAAAAACAAATCTGAGATCGCATTGCATGCACCGTGGTTTCAAATCAGAAAAGGCAAAGATTTACGATGGGTATTGATTTTTGTAGCGTAAAAGAAGAACAGAGTATTTTATGTCTTGCCACTTTTTAAATGTTTTTGGTAAATGGTCAAAAAATTCTCAAGCATTTTTCAAAATCAGCCGTTCCATAATGTAAATATCAGTTGTAACATAGTATAATCTATTGCCAAACATATGGTGTTGTCAGCGAATAACTGGAGATTTTTGCCTCTGCGGTCGAAGCACGGGGGAATACGTCAACCAATCTTGGAAATTAACACCATAATTCAAGGCCCCAGTTTTAATATCACAAATATTCCCCCCAATTAATAATACTTGTGTCATGGTTGAATACAAATCCGCACAGTGTCATTTATCATGATCGGACAGGATTGATGATAAGTAGAGACACGTCAAGTGGCAGATCCAGGATTTCCCAGACGGGGGACGCCAACTCTCATGGTGGGGGCGGCAACCTATTATTTGGCCGAATTTTTCCTGAGAACTACATTAAAATGAAAGAAATTGGACCTAGACGGGGGTGTCCCTGCCCCCCCCCCCCCAGATCCGTCAATGAGTCCTCTTTTTCTGTCGTAGTAAAGACGTTAAGGGTGTTTTATTTCGAAAAGGCCTGTTCACACTAGGCGAAACTTTTTCGCGTTCTTGGCAGAAAAATGAAAATCATTAGGTGTTTTTAAATATAGTGCCTAATCTGCACATCATTAATTGTGACTGTTGTGTTTTTGAGTGATGAAACATTTGGTTCCATGGTGTTTTTCAAGCGATCTTGCAGACGGGATTATTTTAGTGTGAAATCATCCTAAGATGGCATTATCCCACTTATCTATCTTACTGTCGCATTCAGTTGTCCAATATAGCCAACTCATCTATCATTTTTTGTGTGAAAGGCACCTGCGTAAAACCTGGCGTGGAGGTACTAAGAGAAGACTTTGGTTTGTCTTTTAGAAGTGTCACATTACCATTAGTATTGTAAGATAAAAGAGGATTTCATTTTCCTTATATTGACAAGTGAACGTCACGAAATAACCTGTTTGTGAGACGACAGCTATTATTATAAAAGGGTGACCTACTTCTTTCATCTGACAGATGATCTTGTTCTGAATTATAATTGACCTTTTTTCATGTTTTTCTATTTCTAGCAAGATGACCCAAACTTTCATGGACAGAGGAAGGTGTATGAAGATATTGGTCTGGAGATGTTGGAACACGCATTCGAAGGATACAACGTCTGCATCTTCGCTTATGGACAGGTCGGTCACTTACAAATCACGAAAATTATACAAAATAAAAAGACGACAGGTACTAACTATTTGAATCAACTTCCATAATTTTCATGAGTATAAGTTGCAGTTGGAATGAATGCAAAAATATATGTTCAAAGAACTCCAGGTAGTACAAACAGACCGTGAAAATGATTTCATTCAAACGGGAACGATGGTTAACGAAGTGACTGCAATATGGAGTACCCTTTTTCGCGGTGTCTCATCCAACCGGCTGAGACATTGTAAGTCACAATGAATGAAAAAATTCCATGTCTAGAACTCCTGTCTGGGAATTTGTCACAGAATGTTTCGCAACAGAGTCATTGTGTAGACAATAAAATTGTTTTGATTCTCGTAACACCCGTCGTGTTACATTGTAGACTGGAGCCGGGAAGTCGTACACAATGATGGGTAAAAATGAACCGGGACAAGCCGGAATTATACCTCAGGTAAATCTGGTTTCATAAAAAACTTCCTGTTTCCATAGTTGGGTGACGTTCAAGCCAGTGCGCAAATTTAGTTCTATTGTATAAACGTACAATATAATTAAACTGCAAAGCAGAAATGATCGTGATAACAATTTTGGATAAACTAATTTTGAAGCTGTTTTGTAAAATAAAACAGGTTAAAAACTGATTTTGTTGATATTGTAGTTATGTGAAGACTTATTCAACAGAATCAAAGACACAGAAAGTTCCGATGTATCCTATACCGTCGAGGTAAGTTCCTGCAACACGCCTGGCGCTTAATGGCCAGTCAGATGCTTTGTTTAGCGGCCTTGCTGAGCCAACAAAAACCACACGGTCTGGGTTGGGAGAAATGTCCGCCCAGTGACAGAAAAATTCTTAAAACAAATGCATTTTAAAACAATTTTAATGTACTATTTGAGTGTTTTTCATCAGAATGGCATGTTAGAATAGGAACCATCACTTCAGACAGTCTGATCTCTGCCCTTAGGATTTTTTCCCCTCTGGCAGGGATCAGACTGTCCTTGGTCTGAGACAACTCAGACCGCTTACGCGGTGATGGTTCCTTAAATAAAAAAACCATGGGTTTAATTGAAACTGGGATACCCATCAGTCAGAAACTGACTGTATGAAAATATCCGAAACTATGTAGGCATTGCCGATATCACCTCTAGAGTATTCGTGTTCATGTTCCTATTGAATGGTTGCGGGTCCCTGGAGCCATTTACAATCCAATGATATTCCACAGGAACCATGATCTCGGGTGGAATCGATTAAAATCGGACGAGTAGGGTTTATCAAGTTTCAAGTTTACACATTGATAAAGTCTTTTTATTATCACTTGAAAAAGGGGCCATAACTCGTATGTGAATAAGTATATTGAGTTCCAAACTGATCTTTGTAATTGTGTAGGTGAGCTACATGGAGATCTACTGCGAGAGAGTGCGAGACTTATTAAACCCAAAAAACAAGAACCATTTGCGTGTACGCGAGCATCCGCTACTGGGACCCTATGTCGAAGATCTGTCTAAACTAGCCGTAGAATCGTTCAAAGACATCAATGATCTGATAGACGTTGGTAACAAAGCCAGGTAAGGATCGCGAATGGACTGAACGTGACATCATTCTTACCAATTTCAATCAAACATTTATTCAGATGGTCGCAGATATGAGACAATTTTGTCGTTATTTTCACTTTCGGTGAGTGTGAACTATCTACTTTATGACATATTTTGCTTTGTTGTAGAACTGTGGCGGCAACAAACATGAATGAGACGAGTAGCAGATCTCACGCCGTCTTCACCATCGTCTTCTCACAGAAACGCTTCGACAAGGAAACAAACCTCTCCGGCGAAAAGGTGAGTAAAGACTACCGCTTTAACACAGAAGGTAAGATTGGATTTCATAAAAACCACCAATATGAAAGGCAATTTTTACACATCACCTAGAATCCTGTGGTGTGAGTCCCCATGCAGGTGGAATTGACTTTGACCAAACTTTCTTGTTACTTATCAGGTTAGTAAGATCAGTCTGGTTGACTTGGCTGGATCCGAGCGAGCAGACTCAACGGGAGCAAAGGGAACTAGGCTAAAAGAGGGTGCCAACATCAACAAGTCTTTGACTACACTAGGAAAAGTCATCTCAGCTCTGGCAGAAGTCGTAAGTTTATTTGTTATTTCTCTTTTTTTTGTTCATTTTACAATACTATCAGTATTGTGCGAAAGTTTTAACATGCATTAACCTATTTCTTTTTCGAAATTTCATCTTTTTCTTGACAGTTCGTTCTCAAGCATGCCAAGAGTTCATTTATATTTGGCAAATGTTAATACAAAGGCGCATGTTTAATACCATCATCTGATGTGAATGTTACCAATGGAAATTGCTATGCCTTTCATGGCATCGATGTCGCTCGGAGTGAACGAACCCCGATTTATGCAAGAGACCTAGAGTGACCATATTTTTGCTCACATTTATGATTAATCTTCCTAGACTAATTTGAAATAGTTTACATTTTATTAACCGTTTCTGAATAATTCTTTATTTGTTAAGAGCGCGGGAGGAGTAAGTACAATTACGTAGATGTTGTAGTAAAAGATGTAGTGGCAGCATGCACACTGTTTGGAACCAAAATATGATATTCCGACTGTTATCCTAGAAACAGACAACTTAAAACAGAATGCGAAATAACTAAATGTTTGCACATCAAAGTTGTGAAGGCAGAGACACAAAACCGCTTTTGCTTTCTCTGAGTTTTGTGGAAAGAGAGACGTTTCTGCTGAAATTGCTACAACAGTTGCTTTCAGACTCGCGTATTTTGTTTATCAAAGTCGGTTGTCATGGAAACTGTTGTTTTATGTTGTCTCGAATATTACGAAACATCTTTCAGTTTCAGTGTGTAATATCTAAATGAGTTAAATGTTATTTTCGGAAACATCAGTTTACGAAATAAAAGTGAAAATATTTAAATTAAATTTATCTAATTGTAAAAAGAACAGAAGAGAAACATATAAAAAGATTTCATGCGTAATTGAATTCAGACCGCTTGACATAAAAAGATTCAATTTAATTTTAAACTCATATTTTTTCATCAATCCTAATTTCGTTTCATCTTTGTCTTCAGGCGAGTAAGAAGAAACGAAAACAAGATTTTATACCGTACCGAGACTCCGTGTTAACATGGCTGCTCAGAGAAAACCTAGGTTCGGCCTTTTGTTTAAACTAATTTATCGTAGATCACTGAGCATTGAGTTCAGTTTGTGTGCTTAATTTCGCGTTCGTGGAGGTGATACACCGTTGCGCCTTCATACAGGAAACAACAAAGTGATAATTTGGATCGGCCCGATAAAAGACGCCATTACAATATCTTAGATTTGGTCTCAAGTGGGTGACTGCCACGTCACAATGTTGCTTAGAAATGTTTTTTATTCGTTCACAGGAGGGAATTCCAAGACAGCAATGATAGCGGCGCTCAGTCCTGCAGATATAAACTACGACGAAACTCTTAGTACCCTTAGGTCAGTAAGTCGTGCAAAACGCTAACTCGAAGGTCTGTTCACACTGATCGAAAAATGTACCATCCATGACTAAAATTGGTTGGAAAATAAAAATTTTAGAAAGTGAAGTAATTAGTCTAATCAGTTCACTTGAGGCTAGCATTATTCTGCTTTGCACATCATACATGAATCGTGTACGGTCTCGTCAAATAAGCATATTATGGTGGACCAAATGTTAAACGTCAAGTTAGTTACTGTCAGATGTTGTATCTATCGAAACAAATAAGAATGTTAAACAATTAAATGCTTTCCCTTTGGTACTACAGATATGCAGACAGGGCAAAGCAAATTGTATGCAAGGCTATTGTTAACGAGGACGCCAACGCCAAACTCATCCGGGAACTCAAGGAGGAAGTACAGAGGCTGCGCGAACTCTTGCGCAGCGAAGGAATTGAGGTCGGAGAAGGTACGTGGGAAAAACAATAATTTATTGCCACAGTAAGATATGGTTACTATGATATCGATGTTAGGACATGTGTCAAGTTAATTTTGAGACAACAACAAGTGAAAGAAAACAAAACAACTTTCAAGAAACCTTTAAATTTCATTTCTAATTATTTATGGTTCATAGGGTTAACTACAGTTCCCAATCTTAACCTGCATGACAGATTAAATGATTGCGTGTGCTGCACGGGTTAATTTCATAACCTGCAAAACCTGCCATTGTTGGACATACAAATTATTTGAATGCTGAATTTATTATTTTAACGGATCCAAAATCTGCATGCTTATAACCAAACTGGCTTAAGCTTTCTGTTGGAAGCGGATTTCTTTGACGGATCACACTGTCAGTACCGTTGCTTTATTATGATTTTGCACCATGAATTGAGAACTATGCATGATTGAAATAAAATCTTTAACTTTGCTTGCTTATTAATCCTGCTGCCTTCCTGGTCTGATCTGCACTGCTGTTCCTGCTTGTCTGTCCGGGTTCCTTTCTTCTAACTTGGTAAATCAAGTTGGTGAATCGGCTACCATCGCAGGTTTGGAGGGAATCCCAGAGCGCAAGCCACGTGACCGGAAGGAGTCTGTGACGATAACGGAAACAGGCGATGATGCGATGGAGCGACTTCGGATGTCGGAAAAACTCATCGCGGAAATGAACGAGACGTGGGAAGAAAAAATGGCGAAAACTGAAACCATCCGCAAAGAAAGGTACCAACCAAAAATCCCTGAAACTGACTGTCGCCCTGCGACCATGTAACGACTCTGGGGGCCAATGCAAACTCCACAGACTCCCATCGACAGTAACGTAGGGTCATCTGCGGTACTTACGCCCAAGTCTGGAAAGCGTACCAAATGTAATGTGAGCATTTTGCTGCTTCTCCTGGCCTCTCCTGGTTGGAATTACGTTATGTTGGTGGCCAACACAGCTGGGCAAAGTTAAAAGTACTGTGGACCCTCACTGATGGCGTTATCAACATGATTTTGCAGGGATGTTATGTTGGCGGAAATGGGAGTTGCGCTGTCAGAAGATGGAGGCACAGTCGGAGTTTTCTCACCCAAGAAATCACCACATCTAGTCAACCTAAACGAAGACCCTCTCATGAACGAATGTTTGCTGTATTACATCAAGGAGGGAATTACCAGGTATTTACGTCTTAAATGCGCGTTTATTCCAACGCAATGGCGTTATTCACCACGAACACCTTTGTCTGCGATTGCATTCGCAGTACATCCTTTTCTGTGATTGGTTGGTGTGTTAAAACCCGTGGATTCTCTGTCAGAATAAGCCCAAAACAGCACGAAAGATAAAAGTTCCTGGAGGTCCCTGCCGTACTTCATTGAAGGAAATTATTATACTGCACACCACACAATTTTATTTTGCAGGGTCGGACGACCCAGTGCAGAGACGACGCAGGATATCCAACTGAGTGGCGCCCACATCAAGGACGAACACTGCGTCATGGACACACGTGACGGCGTCGTTACCATGGTACCGTGTGAGGGCGCCCTCTGTTATTTTAACGGGAAACAAGTCTTGGAGCCCACCGTCCTCAAAACTGGGTCACGAATCATCTTCGGAAAAAGTCACGTCTTCAGATTCAACCATCCTGGTCAAGGTGAGTTTGCGCAGGAAACAATCTCTAGTAAGCAATTGCTTTAGGTAAAGGACACCCACCTTTACCAACAATAATATATGTGACTCCTTGAGTGGATGAATATTTTACAGTCATTTTGCTACCTCTCTTGCGACTATTTATTGCACATACTGTTATGTATTTCAGCTCGAGAAAAAGCTGAAAAGAAAACACCAACCACACCTGCAGAGACTCCTGCTGGTGAGTACATGCCCTTCCCAATTTACTGAACTTAATGTTTATGATTGAGCTACATTTTCCCAATGCTCTACTATTCATTCATCTAGGTCTTGCTATTCCCCCTTGTTTATTGTGTTGTGTTTGACATGCGATATTTCATTGTTTATGGTGGTCTATTCACACCTGAATATACACAACAAATTTTGCGTGTTTGACTTGGTTGAGAGGCCCAAAGCAGAAAAATCCAAACATATGAGCATGTAGATTAATATATTCATTTTTTCGTGTGCAAAGTAAACATATTGTCAACAAATATCAATTCGAATCGGAGATGTAAAAAAAGAAAACTATTTTAATCAATGATCGCTAAACGATCAGCAAATTTGTGTGAATAAACCATAACCCGAAGCTGGAGCTTGTTCTTCAAATACAGTTCTCTTTGGAAGTGAACACGTTGAAGATACAACTTCCCCAACTTGATCATCTTCTGGACTTTAAGCTGCAATAAATGAGTAAAATCAGCGTTAACACTGGAACACCAAAACTTATTTTTGAAGTTCATTCAAATGAACAATCACCAATCTTTTATTTGCAGTTTTGAATTTTTCAAAACATTTTAAATCATACCTGTTTTCGACAACCACCTTCACATTTTTATTGTTCAAAGAAAAGTCACCGTCCAAAATAAATTCTACGTTGCTCCAGATATGATGCTTAAACACTTTAACTATTGGTATTTGTTGTAGTTAAAAGTCCATTGCAAAATAATGTTTTGTCTTAGGGTCCGTTCACACTTGGGAAAGAGAGAACGGGAAAGCGATGTCATTTTCTTGTATTTGGGCGTATTTACCTTCTGTTAGGAACATCATTGAAAGTATTATCTTCTGTCGAAAAGGAATCGCTTTCACTTTCGTTTTTTCTTCCTGTGAACGAACCTTTGAGTCGTGAATTCTATATAGAGTGTGTTTTCTCACTGTCAGGTGACCCTGGTACAGATGGTAAGATAGTATTGTTTGTTTACCTTTCATTCGTTCACTAGACCATTTATCCTTCTCTTCGTCTGTTGCTCCTACTTGTAAGAAAGCGTTCAAAACAAAGAAGTGATATGTAAATGATGAGAAAAACCTAATACGGCATGACATGCTTCTTTGTCCAAGAAAGAGTTGACAGAAACCTCCACATGGTGAGAACATCACGTGGCAACTACAAATCAAAAATACTAAATGATGCATGCTTTTTTTTTTAAATTCTGGTAACCGTGCTTCGGCGTCCTTTGCCAGATGTCAATGGAGAAAAATTTATGAAACAGCAGATGAAACATTGTTTTTATGATTTAGAGTGTTCCGCGTTAATGTTCTACTCACGATAGACTTTAGAATCACACACATGTACTGATTGGATATTGTACAGTTATATTGTACAGTGATCATTAGAACCATGGTTTTTACCACAAATGATGTTAGAGTTAGGATTTTATATTCGAAGTGTCGTTATCAGTCGTGGACCCGACGAAGAAAACCGAAATATTTTCACCAAAGTCAAAAACCCGCAACATAGAAAATTTCGCTGTTTCTGTGGCCGTACATGGATCTACATGGAATGGACACCTCAGTAGAACCTGTCATTTACGTCCACCTGTTTCCAAAAATGTTTCACATTGTTCCTGGCTTATTTATTTATGTCCAAAACGGGGATGTTTGATCTTGGTATAATAATACTTTTCTACGGATTGTATCGTATCTCATTGAACGTGTAAAATTACATTCAATTTATGTGTAAAATGATGCTAAGTCTTCTGTCAGAAAGCAGAGGTGATCGTTGTGGACAGGTTGTACAGTTTACATACAAACATACACACAAATCTTCATGAAGCCATCCCTTTGCCTCACAGGATCCACCACTGATTCAGCGTGTTGCTGTTGTAATTCCTTTCGACAAATTCTGGGTCAAATGTTCACAGCTGGCAAGAACCTTGGTCTCATGACCTTGACTTTGACCTCGACCTTTGTTTACTTGTAGGAGGCGAGGCCGTTGATTGGACGTTTGCTCAGTTGGAGTTGTTGGAGAAACAGGGTATTGACTTGCGCAAAGAGATGGAACAAAGGTAAATAAGAAGTTTAATAAACAAATCACGGATTACTTATCCTTCCGAAGAACTGCCTTTAAAACTTGGAGAAAATATTTTAATTGTTCATTTTTTGTTCCGAAAAATGTAGAGGGCTGGCTAAACATGCAAAAATCCTATTAAAGGCATTTCTTATGTAGCGTAAAATGTGCATTTCACTTGTTTATGGCACATAATGTAGCAGTGTGAAACTGGGATTCCGTTGTTTTGCTAGTTTAAAATGTTTATGGAACTTTGAACTGGCTAAATCCCCGTTTCACTTGCAACTAGAACTTCTCACCTCAGTGGGTGGTGGTAGTAACATGTAGATAGACAGTTCATATCAGTCACATCTCCTCTTTGCACCACTAATGCACTATCATACTGCACTACATGTCGTTTCTGGTATGTCTCTTCCGGTTTGCAACTTCCTGTAACAGCATGATACCATTTATTTACATCCTCAATTGTTCTACAACATAAATCAATTCCTGTAACAGCATGGTCGTACTGTTGGTATTATGTGAGACTTCCGGTTTTCCATTTCCTGTGGGTCACTTGCTACTTCCTTTCTTTTACTGCCTGCCTGTATCCTTCCGTACATGTTTCCTACTGATTACTACAAAAAGCATACTGCAGTGGTATGCTACTGTTTGTAAATCATTTTATTTCATTAGTTAATAGATTATTGATTTATTGCTAATTTATTATCATTCCTTCATGGATTATTGATAAGTTTTGTATGGTGTGCAATTGAGTAATTGTCAATTACTCAATTACTCAATTATTGAGTAGTTAATTTTATGGGTTTACATTTTCTTGTGTTGAAAAGTTATTATGATTAGGCATAATTAACATAACGCCAGATCTTTTCCACAAATTCTTGAAAGCTTAAGGAGGCTTGCGTGAATTAGTTACCACAAATGGGTTCTTTCACATTTTACAACATCTTGCAGTGGTGCACTCCA
>JBCAUG010159727.1:25650-35995 GCA_038406175.1 Haplosyllis leylae | reverse complement strand
GGCTTAAGTACTGAGAGCAGCTTAGAAGATTGTAATATTCAGCAATAAATCATATCAACTATACGTGCATCTTGCTTGTGTGTGACCGGACGTAAGCCCTTCCTCAGAGGATCCTAGGTACTGGAGGTCTAGGAGGTTTGCCGGAGACATATATTAACTCAGCCGTACCTGAGTACTACGCCGTTCTACCGCAACTAAAAGACACTATTACCACTGTTGCCAATTTTCATTTGTGAAAACCTCGATTACAATGGAGTTAAAGGGGAAAAAGTCGTCCTCCGATGTATAGAAAAAGGTTTTTAAATGCAGAATTTCCCGTGACATTTGTAAATTGCTCAAGGAAAGTACAGAAGTGTATCATTTTCGTAGATTGAGAATTTTGCCTTATCATTGGGCAGGGCATCAAATCTGATTTTTAATGTCGTTTGAAATAATAGTTTCATTGATGACAACTCTTGTAAGAAGCCACTAAAAGTATACATTATTGACTTTATACGCATGACCTTTCCACGTTGGGCTGTACCAAATGAAGATCCAAGGTTGTCGATTCAAGTGTGGGCAATATATATCGAGAAGTGTATATTCGTTGCGGTAGAACTGAAGTTTACACCACGAAAAAAGTACAAGTCAAGTTGAGCATGTTAACCGTAAGTCAGACTTTCCATTTCTTTTTCTAACTAGGAGTTCGGCTCTAGTTGTCCATGTCTATCTCAATGGAGCTGCCCACTTGGATGGAAACTTCACTTGCCACAAGAGAGTTGTGAAAGTGGAACGTGTGGGAGTCGTTCCCAAACGTCAGTCTCTGATTGACTGGTTTCTTCGTTCTGTGTTTGAGTTCATAGATGAGTTGATCTTCCCAGTCCTTCTTGTATCCCTTGATGGTTGTGTTTATCCGCAGGAACAAACTGAGGTTCTCCGGGAGTGGACCGAGGGATTTCAGGTTTTGACGCAGTAGAAACATGACTTTGAAGTTAGTTTGGTGTATTTCTGTGCAGACAGCCTGGTTGAGATGGTAAAGATTCCAATTCTCCCCCAAGAAGTCTGGGCTAATAATCACTAAAGCTGATCTGCTTTGTTTCAAATATATCTCCAAACAAGTGAAGACATCACGTCCCGGAAGGAAGCAGTCTTCAGTGATATAAGAAATTCCATGCTTATCCAGCAATGGAAGCAGTTCATCATGAACAAAACCATGGTCCTGGTTTCCATGGTTATACACTAGGAAGACGTCATGGGCTCTTAGGCTGACATTGGTATCAAGACGCTTTCCAAAAGACAGATTGAACTTTGCAAACAATGCAATCTTGATTTTTCTGGCATGAAGACAACAGCAAGCTATACATGTGATGACAACAACCATAGCAACCAACGTAAACAGAGTGAATGTTATGACGCCTGTTGTGCTAAACGCCTCACAGTGCGGCACCTTTCCACTCCATTTTCCAGACGCCTGCAAGCAAAGTATATGAAATTATTCGTGTGAAGGAATGAATTCTCAAGAACCATTGTGAACAGCAAATTATCTAAATGTCATTTCAGCCTGCTTGAAGAATACATATTACAAAATTATATCTCCTCAGTGATGCCTATTGTTTCATCTGTAAACAAATATTTTAATTTTAGAGGCGTAAATAGGTCAAGGGAATTACCTGGCATGTTCTCACGGGTTTTCCGTCCAGATAGAAGAGAAAATTACACTTATAGATGGCATGATCTCCAATCTTTAGTCCTTCTACTTCCACACTTCCGTGAAGGGGCACTTCCGGCTCAGAACACCTGACTTCCGGCCAGTAGCAAGTGGGATACTCATTGCGAGAGGGATAGAATCCGCATGTCTTAAAGGCTTTGTAAGCAACCACATACTGGGGACAGTGGGTGTGAATTTCATTGCACAACTCCCGGCAGGGATATCCTGCAAGGCGTCCATTCAAGTAACAGGGAGCCAGGTGGATTCTGCACTCGTACTCTCTAACATATTTGTGACAACCTGAATACACCTAAAAAGGCAAACGAATCGTAACATTAACTCATGTTTTTCACCGAGCCTCAGATTGCCTGACAGTGTTACACCTGTGGTACGAACAAATATTATAAGTTAAAAGTCTCACCAAGTTCCCCATGACGGAGACGACATGGGCAGCGTAGTTCTGATCGGGTGACGCCCAGATCGTCGGTAGAATGACGTCGGTGAAGCCGAGGTTGTCGCACAATGCTGACGTCACGCTGTACCGGGAACAGTGGATCGGTGGACCGGCGCTAAAACTGACGGCATAACTGCAAAGAAATAGACAGTTATAAATTTGTGAACATTTTCACAGCCTTCTGAAACTGACGTCAGAACTGCATACATAAAGATAATATCATGAAAGGTACATCAGACGCGGACTGGTTGCTACGTCACATACCATAATGTCATAATATTGTAATGAGACGGTAGCCTATCGATATACAGCATGGTCTCCGCAGTAACACACGGGGCCAAAATAGGTGATGGGGAGGGGCTGGGGGTGGGGTTCCAACTTTTGTTCCTGAGTTCAAATCTGCCCAAATTCCAAATTCCCATATTTTCAAAGGGTGGGGGGGGGGTGGTGCTGGCGTTGTTTGAGACATCTTGTGAGAGTTTGAGGTGAACTATAAAATTTTGACATTTTTCTACTGTCAGTTCTGACTGTGTGCATCACAGGAAGTTTTCATGCGGAGACCAGTAAACAAATATCATCACTACGCTCTACAGCAAGCCTGTTAATCAAGGGACATAAACGAACCAGCGACTTACAAGTTGAGCTTTTTCCTGGTTTTCTGAGAAAAAAGTTAAATTGAAAAACCCGTTCGTTGTACATCCAACCTTTTAGCTAGCAAACGGTATCGTATTACTTTGATAAATTTATGTCATAATTTACCACTTGTGGCGTTACGGTTCAGAAAGGTCAATAGTCTGCTTTTTACCTATAGGACCTGCATAATTATTATCTCGAAATCAAGAGAAGATAAGAAAATTTTGAGTTTCGATTCAGCTATTAATTAACACGAAACACGAACACATTCTGAACAAGGGAGTCCTCCTGCGTGAACGCAAGAGGCATACCGCCCGCCAGGTAACAAACCTATCCCGGGGGGTACCCAGGTTGAGTACCCCCTGCCCCCCAACTGAGTACCCCCCCCCCGGCTATGGGAGTGAGTACCCCCCCGGCTGAGTACCCCTCCCTGGTTATGGGACTGAGAACCCCCCACCTGTGGGACTGAGTAACCCCCCTGGCTTTGGGCCTGAGTACCCCCCTGGATAGATCCCCCTTGACAGGCCCCCTAGCTACGTGTATGATCTGAGTACACACCCCCCCCTGTTTAACAGACACACGCCTGTGAAAACATAACCTCCCGTCGTACTACGTACGCGGGCAGTAATAAATAGGCAATGTTTTCCAGGGAAGTTCACATGTGAAAAAGACCAGAATGTTTCCAAAATGTTTACAAAAACTGTTGCATCACACAATATTCGGAGAAGTCAATCGGCTTGTAATTCCTGAGATTTGATACATGAGACTCTTATTGAGCGGAGTGATCACGATTTTTCTGTGTAATAGAAAACAGGAAGAAAACATTTTCCAAATATGTTATCTGATTACATTATGATAGAGATCCCGGTGTAATGTTTCAGAATGCCCCTCTTTCAGACCGGCCCCCCCCCCCTATTCACGTGTTACAGACGGCGTCGATTTGCCCTACCTCAAACCTTGTAAAGTTACAGATGACGAGAGGAGCATTTGAAATCAGGAGATTATGATGTTAGATAATGATGATATCGAGGTGTACATACTCTATTTTTACGGTTTTTTTGCCGTCGCAGTCGTGCGATACAATCCAGTCCCACGTGTCGTCCTGATACGTGATACCTGCAGAGAAACACGGAAGTTTTACTGATTGCGTACGCAATGCACTAGTTCCTGCTTAAAAAGAGGCAAAACAAGTGTTAGTTGAAATCGGGTGCTCGTTTTAATCGAACTTTTCAGCATTGGTGTCAATGATTAAGCCGCAAAGAAATCTACTCATTAATAACCACGCGCTCGTTGTAACTGAATTCATTGTACGCGGAACCCACTGTAAGGTTTTTCCGGAAACACTGATGACCCTGTCCTGGGATTTCGTGTTTCAAAGTGTGGATCTTCCTTTGTAGTCTTAATCGCTCACGCTGTACGCTACATTTCGTTGCACAAGATAAATGAACTGAGAAATACCTTGTTTTCATCGGAATGGGTTGTAGACATGAAATATCAGGATCGGGGCTTAGAAACTGTTTTGAGTTCATCTTTGCACTTAGTACTTTATTGTTTCAATTTAGGGGGTGTAGAACTAAGAATACTCACCATTCAAGGATCCTGTACAAGGATAGTTGCTGTCTCGTGTGTCTGTGCACTCATGTGTAGTGAGTGTAGAACTGAGAATACTCACCATTCATGGATCCTGTGCATGTGTAGTTTCCATCGCCCGTGTCTGTGCACTCATGTGTAGTGGGTGTAGAACTCAGAGTACTCACCGTTCATGGATCCTGTGCACGTGTAATTCCCGTCTCCTGTGGCTGTGCACTGGTGTGTAGTGGGTGTAGAACTGAGAGTACTCACCGTTCATGGATCCTGTGCATGTATAGTTGGTGTAGAACTGAGAGTACTCACCGTTCATGGAGACTGTGCATGTGTAGTTTCCATCTCGTGTGGCTGGTGTGTAGTGGGTGTAGAACTGAGAGTACTCACCGTTCATGGATCCTGTACAAGTGTAGTTTCCGTCTCCTGACCCTGTGTTTGTGCACTCATGTCTATTAGGAAGAGGTAAACCTGTGGACGGTTTTGGAGTTACGTTAGGTGGTCTCAGAACCATCGCAATACTCATGACTTCCGACATCTTCACACTAACTGGAAATATATAGAGTAGTGAAGAATTCACTTTGGTGACTCGGGACAAATAGTACGTGATGTCGAAGGCTTACCCAACGTTACCTTTAGTGGCCATTTTGGAAAATCTTAGCAGTTTCATTTTGTCTTTTTCAATGGGAAGTCGCTTGCAAATTTGGAAAGTTATACTTGATTAATCTCTAACTGACCCTTAGTTTAGACATTGAAAAATGTACAGGAAAATGGTCGGTTTTATTTCCAAAGCGAAGACAATGCGTCAGCAGTTTATAAATGTTATTTGGAATATTCATAGTGTTACTGTTAGACTGACTGAACAAACTAAACTTAATACATACTGGAACTGAAAGATTTGACCACAGAATGGACCAGTTATCATGATTTTCCTCAAATGGGAATAGGTAATAATTTCAGTCTGGTCTGTATGCCTGTCTGTATGTCTGACTGTTTGACCTATAACTTTTACACTGTTTAAGCTCGGAATTTAATTTTCGGCTTACTGATACATCTTGACCATATATAGGTCAAGTTTGAGTATCAAGGTCATTGGGTAAAGGTTAAATTAAACATGACATTTTACCTAACCTTTACTTCTATATATTTGTACTCTACTAAGACTTTCTTAAAAGGCCAGGGTCATCTGAATGTCAAGGTCAATTTTACCCAGTATAAAGGTCAATCTTTTAAATCTTTAAATCTTTTTTGTGATCTATATGCTATGTGGATGGTATGCCTTTGCCTGGAAGGCAATTTTGTTGTTTTTAAAATGCTGTACGAGTTAAGAAATTGTCAAGATTTTTGGGCCACTACCAGCATTGTTCTGCAGGAAAACGTGCTGCCACTGCAGATTTATGTTCCATGACAAAGAAGTGTTATTCAGCTGTGGGACAGAGATATGGGACAAAATGGGGTGCCAAGCTATGGGACATTCCTTTGCAACAAAAATGCAGGGGAAAGAAGTGCCAATATCAGGGAAATTTTACAGCAGGTGGCAATTTGTAAAAGAAGTTCCAGCTTTGCGGATAGTTGCCCTAGTCATTACTTTAAAATGTCATTACTTTAAAATGTCATTACTTTAAAATTTCATTACTTTCAAGTTAAAAAGCTAACGGTTGAAAACGTGTGCTTTATTGTCAATATGACTAACCGTCGCTGTTCCCTTTTTATTTGACTGAGGGGGTGTTTGCAAATTATGGGGAACAAAAGGCCTGGGGACTAGCGCGCAGGCAAGAAACGTGCAAGCGAGGGATCCACCCTGGCTTTGAAACACATGGCAGACGTCACCACAAGTCCAAAACAAGGGTATCTGTGGCCCCACGAAAGGGACATATGTCCCCCAAAAAATTTCAAAAAAGAAAAAAAAGGCCTGGGTCTGTTGCAGATTACTAGTAGCATATCTCTTTGAAAATTTGTGCAGACATAAACTCACAATTTCGATAGTTGTCGGTGCAGGGGATGTCGTCCGCTTGAGGTCGTGAACCGGAAGTAGCGAAGAGAAAGACGAACGGGCAGCAGGTCTCGACCGGAAACGACACTGTGAAGTTCACTCGAACTGATCGCTAGGTTGTATTGCCTGGAATGAAAATGAAGTGGAGATTGATATTAGTTTAATTTTAGGGATATAGTTATTGGCTCTAAAATTCATTACATCGAGATGAATGTTGGCTCTTTGTGACCTGAAAATGAGATGATTAAAAATACAAAAATACAAAAGCGGCGTGACCTGTTCCGGGAGGCGCGGGGGGGGGGGGTGGTGTACCCCTGTCCCGGCTTGGGGAAGGGGGTACTACTGTCCTGGCCCACGGGTTCCCATTGTCACATGGTCAGCAACTTGGATAAGATACTTGGTCACAATGTGTGGTTTTAGGCTAAAATGGCTGGTAGGTCGCAAAACCTCTGACCATTACTTTAAAAACATGACTGAAACTCAAACACATAGTGCGGCACATCTCTCGAAAAGAAGGTGGACCATAAACTTCTCGAGATCGAAACAAATTTAAACTTCGTTGTTTCACTTACTTGTTTCGACAACTTCCCAGCCTGTGTTACCATGGAAACTCTTTAATTCCAGTGCGATCATCTTCCCAACGTAAGACACCAACAACAATAGATGTAGCAGCAACCTCGAAACGTTCATCTTTTCCACAACAGACACCACAACAAACAATCCGTTTTACGAATGTGCCTTGGGAAAAGTGAATGCGTTTTTCTTGCCTATTTGGTGGTTAGGCTCGTTCACACTTGACGAATGCGACAGCGACACTTTGTTCGTTTCAATTGTTGCCGTGACTTGTTCAAAAGTGTGTAACTCGAGTCTATTGTAAATTGTCAGTGGCTAAAATCAACAACGAACCGTGAAACGCTTCAAATCTAGAGTCGGTTAGTAGTATCTGCCCAGCGAGAGTAAGCCCTTCATTTGTGTATTTTCTTCCTTCATTTTGCTGTGTCGTGATATTTAACCGGATCTGAACTGAACGGAAACTAAACAGCTGATGCTCATTCACACTGAGCGAGGCGAACGTGAAAGCGATTTTACCAATAAAAATAAAGTTCCAAATAGTTTTGACTATTCTTTACATTGAGAATACGGTACATTATGGTTTCGTTTGTGTCGTTTTCGTTTGATGTGAACGAGTCTTAGGGAGCTAGAAATAAGCGCAACCAGGATGTTTTGAATTTCAAGTAAATAAACATGACGCAACAACATCGTTGATACTTTTGGAAAAGAGGAAGAAATGGGAACCTTATGAGTGCGTCGTATTAACACGAGCAGTCTTCCCGCTGTCACACTTTTAAAGGAACCAGTTGCTTTTTGTTTAGACGTTCTGTCCGATTTTCTCGTCACGCACATTTTTACCGTTCTCTCTAAGAACACAAGAAGCTTGAAGCTGTTTTAAGGTTTCCTGACCCAATCAGGTCAATGGCATCTTATATGTTCGCATTTACATTCAATCAGCATTACTGTCCATTAACCATTTCATACGCAAAACTGTGAAAGAATAGCTGTGCTAAAATTCTTTGCTAAAATTATCAGAGGTTTAGTGTAAAGTGTATTGTACTGGAGTGAAGGACATCCTGCCATGTCCGTGGAAAAGTTTCCGTATTTTGTTCAATAAAGAATGGATGCATTAGAGCTTGGCACTTCTTCTGATAGGGGTCCATATGGACCTATAATATCTTTTCAAGTTTATCTTGTGGAGGTTCGGGGCTGGAACCCACGACAGCCTGTGCCCCGAGCACGTTGCTGTATACCACTCGGTCACTCCGGGTCGGCTTATTAAAGCTAGAAACTTTTCAGTTTTAGATACAGCTATGCTACATTGAGTCCAAGTTTATGTGTCAAGGTCACTGGGTCAAGGTCAAATGACTATTCTTGTGCATATTGTTATGTGTACGTCAGAACGGATAATTAACTGAAAGAAGTAGAAATGATAAGTTTAAGTAGAAAATGTTTAACAGCTCAACTCCAATTCTTAACCTGTTCAATCTGCAGTTGTTCTCAAGGTGACGCAATAGCACGTGACCTGAATTTTGAGCTGAATTACGCCCTTGGAAAGGTTTAAAAGAATTGTTGAAACCAATAACTGCCTTTCAGTCGAGACGGTACCATCTGCATAACATATAGGTAGCAAAAACCAGAGCAGAATTTTTATTAAATTTCACCTTGATTTTGGGAAACTTGACCTTGATCTTCAGGTGACTGTGACCTTTTAGCGGGTTAAATGAAGTAGTCACACAGATGTAAAGGTTAGGCAAAATATGGCATTTTATTCATTTGACCATGATTATAAGTCCCATGGCAGATCTACACGGCAGTCATTCCAATCGTTACACTAGCTACTGATAATGCTAAAAGTGCTCCCATGACAAATCTACATGGCAGCCATACCAACCGCTACACCAGCTCCTGACAATGATTACAAGTGCTTGTTATTTGACACTGGCATGTAGCATGGGACTAATTTACGAAAACTACTCTTGGCCCTAGAGTGTGGTGAGCTTCCCATTCGTTCGTTCAAATATTGTACCTGGTCAATAGTAACCCATAAATTATAACTTTTCTGAGGTAAGCTCCTATTTGAAGCTTGGTATGTAATGTTTGTGCGTCTACTCCCATCCTAACTTTACAATGGCTGGCCAATGTATTGCTTCAATTGATGGAACTTCACCCGTGTTTCTTCCTTGTCTATCTTGGATCCGGTATTAAAATGCAACAAGAAAGTCCTCCTGCGTGAACGCAAGAGGCATACCGCCCGCTGCGTAGCCGACCTATCCCCGAGGATTCATGTCCCAAAAAAAAAAAAAAAATTTCAAAAAAAAAAAATTTCAAAAAAAAAAAAATTTCAAAAAAAAAAAATTTTCAAAAAAAAATTTTCAAAAAAATTTTTTTCAAAAATGCAATTACACGTACAATTACGGTTATTTGATTTCTGAACATGATATTTCGAGTTTCTGTGGTGAATGATAAGTGATCTATTTTTAGACATAGTGATGAAATAAAGATTTTTTCTTATTTACTGAGACTCACTGGACACATGCTTGTCCCTATCACAATTAGCCATGAACACAATGTATTTTTAGTCGTCTGTGCTATCTGTGCGTTATCTGTCTGATTTTTGCTGTTTTCGTTGCTTTCCTTTTTCTTCCGTTCTTTTCTTTCCTACTTTCATTGCATCTAACTTTCTCGCTTTTCAAACTGTTTATTTTTTAATATCATCTCTCCATCTTTTTTTCGTATTCTGCACATCAGAACTCGTCAAAATTACAATTAAAGTATTAAAATGGGACGTCCCGAGACCCGTGGGATAGTTTTCAATAATTAATGAGATACCACTTCACGATGTGTTCGATTATAGATTGTATTTCAAAAGTAAAGGATCACATAAATTACAAAAATGAAAATTGAAGCTATTAACAAAAGGTTTAAAAATTTACAGAAACGAAAAACAAAATCCTTGTGTAATAGATTGAACTAGTTGATGTGGTTTTGCTCCAACGACAATAACAACAACGATTACGTGGATAGATTTTTACTTTAAACAGTGACTGTGACATTGTGAAACATTTTCATCCGGTTAATTATAGCAAAGAGCTTCCCACTTTATTACGTGTTCGACCTTGACCTTGGTTGCTTTTAAACCAGATTTGAACAGTTATACGTACCATAAAAATGATCTAACCGAAATGCCCTTTGCGGAATGACAAGTGTTACCGCCACTTTAATTTTTCTTACAGTGTAATCAGTAACATTCTCGTATTTGTAGAGACATGTACAACAAGAAAGTCCTCCTACGTGAACGGAAGAGGCATCCCGACCGCAGCGTACCAAACCTATTCCGGGGGATAAAAAAAAAAAATTCAAAAAAAAAAAATTGGGAGGGGTGGAGGAGGGGGGGGGGGGGGGGGGGGGGGGGGGGGGGGGGGGGGGGGGGGGGGGGGGGGGG
>JBCAUG010159727.1:0-25640 GCA_038406175.1 Haplosyllis leylae | reverse complement strand
GTTGGACTGGGGACCCCCCCCCCCCCCCCTGTGAACGGACAGACACCTGTGAAAACATTACCTCCTCTCGTACTACGTACGCGGTCGGTAATAAAACTTACACTCTTTTACATGATATATTTTAAAGATTAATTAGCTACAAATCCCATGAGTCACTTTTTCTAGTATTTGAATTTGTGCAGAATTCTTCGAATTACTATGTTGTTGTTAATTACTGAAGGATCAGCATTTGGGTAAACTTTTAAAAATTTTATTTACAGTGCATTTTTCCTTGTTGTTGGTTTTGTGCATGTACATTTCTTTTCAGCCTAACACTGTGGTGTCAACTGGTTTCAACTTCAATGGACAAATTGTTCATCCTCTTCCGAAATTCTCTTAAAATTTTACGGTATCACTCTCGTACCAAAGGATCTATCTTCCCTTCCTGTATATTTAAATGAAATAGTTTATAGTCCATTCAGCCACAAACCAGGTCTCCAGACCTCGTTGCTCTGGGCGTAGGTATTTCGATTCTACTCGATTCTACTGTCAACTTTGATACTATTGAGGTTACACCTGCGAAATTCTGTGTTACCGAAAGTCAGTCTCTTGCTGACGGATCTCTTTGTTTTATGTTTCAGTTCGTAGATCAATCTTCCTTTCCAATTCCTCCTGTATTTTTTCACAGCTGACGACACTCGAAGAAAAAGTTGAAGATTCTTCGGAAGCTTGCCCAGTGTCTTGGGTTTTTCACAAACTAGGAAGACTACCTTGAAGTTATGTTGCTGAATTTGTGTGCAGACCGCCTGGTTGAGCTGGTACAGACTCCAGTTTGCTCTCAAGAGGTTTGGGGTCAATATGACTAGAGCTGAACGGCTTTGCCTCATTACACATTCCAGACAAGTGAACCGATCAGTTCCCAATGGAAAACAATCCTCTATGACAGGATTCAGGTGGTGCCTCGTCAGAAGGGGGAGGATCTCATCCAAGACGAAAAACTGATCATAACTGTCGTGGTTGTAGAGGATAAGTACATCGTATTGTCGATCATGGACTTCTAAACGCTGCCCAAAAGACAGATTGAATTTCATGAAGAGTGTAACTTTGATGCTGTTGACATTAAGGCAGCAGCAGGCGATGCAGGTGATGATGATTACCACAACACCAACAGCTGTTAATGCAATGATTGCCGTCCCTTCCGTACTGAAGGCTTCACAGTGTGGTTCCCCACCACTCCACTCTCCCGATGCCTGGAATAAACAAAGGACAATAAAACCCCGGTCTCTTGCATTCTTTGTGACAGTTATACCAGAGAGACACCATGGTAGTAATGGTCTCTTCACACTGGCCGACAACGAGAACAATACGGAGACCGAGACCGACAACGATAATTATGGGTTCCACTGTAATATGCAGAGCACTTCACACTGCAGCAAGACCCTGCCACTGATGTCATTGGCTACTTTTAGCAGTTTCATCGGTCTCGCTACATATATCGTTCTCGGTGTCGCTCAGTGTGAACACAGCATAAGTGTGCTCAAAGAAACGAAGACTCAATGTGTTGCTATGAGATCGTTACTCATTTACCTGACACGTTCTTGTTGCGTTCTCCTTCAAGTCAAAGAACAGATTACAATCGTAATGGGCCTCACTTCCGAGTGAAAGGCCGTCAACCTCTACGCTTCCGTGAGATGGCGCTGACAGCTTTGGACACGTGACTTCCGGTCGGTAGCACATGGGATACTCTTTAACTGATGGGTAAAATACACAAGTATCAACTTCCTCAAACTTTTTGATGAGTTCAGGGCAGTACTTGTGGACTTCATAACAGAAATCCCGACAGGGAAATCCCTCCAGTCCCTTGTGGTGATGCCTTTTGCAGGGTGGGAAGTGGATCCTGCAGGTATATTCTCTGACGAATTTGTGACACTTTGAGTACACCTGAAATGAAAATGAAGTGAAAGCTTTCATAAGTCGGGCAAAATGATCAATTTTTTTTTCAAAAAGAAGTATTGAACCGTGTAGAACATCTTACCAAGTCACCGATCACGTCTAGTAGATTGTCGGCGTAATGCTGGTCGGGAGAGGACCACACGCTCGGCATGAGAATGTTCTTCAGTCCCAGGTTCTCACAGATAGCCGAGTTACCGTTGTATTTGACGCAACGAACAGGACGGCCTTCGCTGAAGTGCACGTCATAGCTAAAATGGAAGTTTTATTCTTGAATGAATGTTTCTTGACATGCAATGCATTTTCATACAAAAATTATTTTTGAACGATTCTTTGTGTAAAACTCTTCACAGAAACTTAGAATTATTACTAATTAAACATGTAGCAACTGATCCTGTTAGTACTCAACGTATCATGCACAGTTAAATAAGAAAAAAAATTAAATTGACTTAATTATTAATGAAACATACTCGACTTTTACTTCTGTAAAGTTCCCACCGCATTCGTAAGCTACAATCAAGTCCCAGGTGTCAGGTTTGTAAGTTGTACCTGTGTAATGAACAAAACAGATGTATTAAGCAGGTGAAACATGAAAAAGGAAACAGAAATAGCTAAGCTCTATCTAAAGGACCTTGTGCATCGGTGTCGTTCCATCATTTTCATTTGCACTGAAAGTGTGGTTATTGAACCATCGGTGTCTAATAGACATGCATTGGTGTGTTGTGAGTGTAGAACTGAAAGTACTCACCATTCATGGATCCTGTGCACGTGTAGTTGGTGCAGAACTAAGAATACTCACTATTCCAGGATCCTGTGCACGTATAGTTGGTGTAGAACTAAGAATACTCACTATTCCAGGATCCTGTGCACGCATAGTTGGTGTAGAACTGAGAAAACTCACCGTTCAAGGATCCTGTGCACGCATAGTTGGTGTAGAACTAAGAATACTCACCATTCAAGGATCCTGTGCACGCATAGTTGGTGTAGAACTAAGAATACTCACCACTCCAGGATCCTGTGCACGCATAGTTGGTGTAGAACTAAGAATACACACCGTTCAAGGATCCTGTGCACGTATAGTTTCCTTCCCTTGTATCATTGCACTGATGTGCTGTGGGGAAATCAAGCCCGGTAGTAGTTTCCTGCCTAGTAGTATTAGGAGGTGTCAGTAACAATAACACGCTCATTACCTCTGACATCTGAACAAAAACTGCAAACATATTTTTATATCCACCGTTAGGGCAAACGATTGTTTGTTATTTCATGGGAATAATTTTTTGAGTTACGTTGCCGAGTGGTTTAGAAATGCTCACAGTTTTGGTTGATGATGCATGTTTTGTTCGTGTGCCTCTTAGATCCAGACCTTGGGAATAAAACCACGAACGGACAGCAATTCTCGACCGGAAACGACACCGTAAAGTTCGCTCGCGCAGACCGATACAACGTTGTGCCTATAATGGGAATGTGTTTAAACATTTCAAACGTCCACCACAATTCGGACAGTAACAGAAAAATTCGAGTTTTTGTGGATTGATGACTCATTCCTGAATCGTGTTTAAGTTAAAACCGAAATGGAGGAGAACATAGAAGTGCGTAATTACACTGTGACACTACGTTGATGAGACCAGAATAAGTTATTGCGCAGTTAAACATAACCCTCTGCATCGTTGAACATCTTGGCGAAGATCCAAGAGAAAACTATTCTAAGGACCTTCCAGGCAATCGTTGTTGCAATGCAAACAAGTTTGAAGAGAAATTTTTGAAACATGGCATTTTTACTTATTTGACTTTAACTCAATGACCTTGGCACAGAAATTTGAGCGTGATTCCAAGAGATACATCCGCATACACTGCTTTAACGCTTTAACAAGAAAGTCCTCCCGCGGGAATCCACAAGGGGCATACTACCCAAGTCCTGCCGGGGGGGGGGGGGGTCCCCCAGCCCTGTCTGGGGGTGTTCCCAGTCCTGTCGGGGGGGGGGTGCCCCTAGGTCCTGTCCAGGGCTAACCGTGCGTCCCTCAGTTTTAAGCCTTACTGGAAAGGACCTGGGACCAGGGACCATGGTACGCTCCAGCAAGGACCTGCAACCAGAGACCACGGGGTACCCCCTGTGAACAGACAAACAAACTGAAAACATTACCTTCCCCATTCTTCGGATGCGCGCGGCAACAAGTATGGTACAACTGTTGTCTTTGTGAACGTGTGTAAAATTGGGCAGTGGATTAAAATTACACATGACATGGCCAGTCTCTCTGGAAATGATATATAAGCCCATTGGCATTTATGTTGTCATTGATAGAATTCCGTTATGTTGTATGTACATTTTATTGCAACATTATACCTTATTTCTCGCTAAATCAGGTTGCAGGACATTTTTTCCGTTCTAAAAAATCTAAACAACCGAGACAGACAGACAGACAGACAAACACACACACTCAGAGAGACACAAAAATACGCCTGGGGAAATCAATACAATGATGTTGTATTCAGTTGTTATATTTAGTGGATGATGGCAGAAGATTACAATAGGTTTTTGTTCCGGAGGAAAAAGTGAACAGCCGAGTCACTGTGTTTGATTTGTATGAAACACGTGTCAGTGCTTCCTAAGAATTCCGAGTTTTATTTAAGAAAACGTAAATTTCTATTTTTGACCCCCCCCCCCTCCCCCAGCCCAAACAAAGTACCAAACATTTTCAGCCAAAGTGGTGTCGACTTGTTTTTGTGGGGAAAAACTACTGTCGAACCATTACCAATTATGTTGTAAAACTGAGTACTCACTGGTTTCCACAACTTCATAGGCTGATTTACCATGGAAACTCTTCAGCTCCGTTGATCCACCACAGCAACAGAACACATGAAGTAACCATAGCAACAGGAGAAGTATCGTTTTCATGTTGGTGAATGAAGTATTTTCATTTATTTTTAATGCCATTGTTGTGAACGTTGCCTAATCCTAACAGATAATCTCTCACAGGTAGTGCTGATCTTGCACAGACTGTTTACCCTCTTTTGTGTGTTTACTAAGTGTAAATGCCTCTTAGTGAATGTTCCTGACTTTGAGATCAGCCAAGCGTTTTTCGGATTGCGTCGTGCGAAGCAAGTTTTATTTAAACTTCCTCAATATATCATGTTGACATAATGTATTTGTTAAACACTTGTTGTTGATAAAATGTTGATAAAATGCCTATTTTTTCCTACTTTAAAGACAGGAAAATTCCTATTTTTTCCTACTTTGGAGAAAAAGTTCCTACTTTTTCCTACTTTTTTGACCTCTCCTACCACTTTCCACCCTGTTATCACGTTATGCGTGAGGGTAGTGGAGCAGAGGTCTTCCCCTTGGAAGTGGTTTTAACTTTCCAAATTTCCGAGGTAATGTTCAGACAAATTTGTTGTTAATTACAAACAGTAATTAACATCTAAATAAAGTAACCCTGCATGGGAACGGTTTCCAAGCTCTGTAATGACGTCATGACGCCAGAAAATGACGCTAAATTTGTGTACAGAAAATAGCACTAATTTATCACGAGGATCACCTAATCTCTGGAATTTTCATTCCAGAGCTAATAATCATAATTTGTCAAAGCATATGACAATTAAAGATCCACACTGTTGTCTTGGCATTTTGCTTTGACGATCCCAAGGTGTTGAGCCTTGCTTTCACTCAGATTCATAATATACACAGCGAAAGTCTGAATGGTAAATCAGAACTTAAAATTCATTTGAGTTTGAGTACATCAGTCTTGTATGTGCACTGTATGTTTGTAAACTTGAACAATAAATGAAGTCAACGGTCTACTGCTCAATACAGTCAAAGTTGAGACAGTCAAGCTATTTCTCTTCATCTGAACACTTATTTCACTGAATAGCTGGTCTGTTTCGTCTCTTTTTGAAACGTTTTTAAAACGTCTAGTTAGAATTACATATCAAGCTAAAGATGATGCACTCAGCTGGGACATTAGATTTATTTCCTAAGACTGGCATTTTACCCGGGCTTTACAAGGATGGTAAATTACGGAACTATTTTCTGGTCTTCTATACACGTCTCCGAAATTTTATTTTTGGGGGTGGAGGAGTACAGAACTGTTTCTGGTCTTCCGTGCATATGTCCGAAGTTGTGTGTGGGGAGGGGGTAATGTATGTAACTTGTCTTCAGCACATATGTACAACTTATTCCATACAGACAGGCGTACAGAAGGCAAAAGCGGTCCCACACATTGCCCCCACTCTCCCCAACGACATGGCTTATGCCAGAGATTACGCCGTACCGGGGGGGGGGGGAGGTTACATTCTCATTGTGTTAATGCCAGATACGCTACAGCGACGACGGAGAAGGTAGTTATTATTATTTTGATGGTGATATATTGTGTCAACCGTGAAGAGAATACAACTGGAAGAACACAAAAGATCCCACCACCTCAAGCCGTGCTATTGGCTTGTTTACACAACAACAAAAAAAGAATTTACAACTTGTTTTCCCTTTCTCAAATTTTGTTCGTTTTTTCGTCCGAGAAACATAAAGGATTGTCATTCATCTTTCAAATAATGATAACAACACGCTGAAATGGTTAATTTTTAGTCGCACCGGCTCTCAAAAGCAGGGAGTTTGTTCATTGAAGGCTTCGAATTGGCTCAATGCAATGGGATATAACTTTTTTAAAAAAATTTTGGAGGACATAAGTCCTTTTTGTTGGGGCTCTGATACTCCTGTTTTGGGCTTCTGGTGACGTCTGCCCTGGGTTTCAAAGCCAGGGTGGATCCCTCATGTATTTTCTCACTTGTGTGATCCCCAGATTCACCTCTGGTGTGACACTTGCTGACTGTATAGAGGTCAGCATGGCAGCCGAGTCTTTTTAACCCACGTACCTGCAGACATGTCCACATGCATTGGTGGAGGTTCGGGGTTCGAACCCACCACCGTTCATGTGGCGAGCACAGCGCTGTATACCACTCGGCCACAAGCTGTGGGATATCATAACTTGGTACGGTTAGTTGGCATTGCTTATAATGAATGGAATCACATAAGTTTACAGCTACAATCAGTCAGCATTATTGTCGAATAACCACGACCTTCACTCTGGTGGTTCTAGGAAAAGGTAGAAACGAACATTATACCAGTGATGAAACTTGCAAAAACATTTACTGTTCTGATTTACAGTGTAACATGTGACAAGTAGGATACAGAGTTCTATTGACTAAAGGCGAATAAGCATATGACAATTAAAGATCCACACTGTTGTCTTGGCATATAGCTTTGATGATCCCAAGGTGTTGAGCCTTGCTTTCACTCAGATTCATAATATACACAGCGAAAGTCTGAATGGTAAATCAGAACTTGAAATTCATTTGAGATTAGAAGCGACAGTTTGGAGTTTGAGTACATCAGTCTTGTATGTGCACTGTATGTTTGTAAACATAAACAATAAATGAACTCAACGGTCTACTGCTCAATACAGTCAAAGTTGGGACAGTCAAGCTATTTCTCTTCATCTGAACACTTATTTCACTGAATAGCTGGTCTGTATCGTCTCTTATTGAAACGTTTTTCAAACGTCTAGTTAGTATTACATATCAAGCTAAAGATCTGTGATGCACTCGCATGGGGCATTATATTTTTGGCTCAAACTGGTAATTTACAAGGAGGGTAAATACAGAACTATCTTCTGGTCTTTTATACACGTCTCCGAAATTTTATTTTTGGGTTTGGAGGAGTACAGAACTCTTTTTGGTCTTCCGTACATGTGTCTAAAGTTGTGCATGTGAATGAGGTGGGGTGGGGTGCGCATTTGTAAAACTTATTGCATACAGACAAGCGTGCAGTAGGCGAAAGCGGTTCTACGCATTGCCCCCACTCTCCCCAATGACATAGCCTATGGTGGAGACTACGCCGTTCAGGGACGTTATCTTTTCGCTGTGCTTGTGCCAGATACGCTACAACGACGATGTAGAAGGTAGTTGTTATTTTGATGGTGATATATTATGTCAACCATGAGGACAATACAACCGGAACCATAAAAAGGATCCACCATCTCAGGCATTTACGCCGTGTGATTGGCCTCTTTACACACACACGCAAAAAAGATTTGCAACTTTTTTTTTCCTTTTCTCAAATTTTGTTCTCTTTTTCGTCCGAGGGACGTGAAGGATTGTCTGTGTCGTACTTCTTTCAAATTGTACGCTAAAATGGTTTTTAGTCTCAAAAGCAGAGAGTTTGTCCGCTAAAGGCTTCGAATTGGCACAATGGGGTATCATAACTTGGCACGGTTAGTTGGCATAGCTTATAATGAATGGATCACGTAAGTTTGCAGCGAAAATAATTTAGCATAGCTGTCGATTAACCATGACCTTCACTCTGGTGGTTCTAAGTCAGACTTGTACAACAGGTAGAAACGAACATGATAACAGTAATAAAACATACAAACGCACTGTCATTTCTGCAATACGGTATAACATTCAGAGAATAAGCACTGAGCCCTGTTCACAACTAAAGTAAAATCATTTTAACGGATTTTTTTTCGAATTCCTGTTATCTGATAAGCCGAGCCCACTACAGTAAATACAATTCTATGAGACTTATTCGAACTGATTATCAAAGCATATTACTAAAATTCTTTTTGTCTAATAAGTGTGCTAAATTATGAAAATGTGTGTCATTACATAAAGAAATCTTTTGGAGTTGATTCTGCCATGTACATGTCGATTTGAACACGAGTATTTATGGTACATAATCCCATGCCGTTGTCAATGGCAACAGACAGGTTATGTCATATAATGATGTCAAGACCATAAAATTCTTTGTTCCCAAAAGTCAGCCTCTTACTGACGGATTTCTTTGTTTTGTGTTTAGGTTCGTAGATCAGTCTTCCCTTCCAGTTTCTCCTGTATTTTTTCACAAGATGACGACAATCGAAGAAAAAGTTGAAGATTCTTCGGAAGCTTGCCCAGTGTCTTGGGTTTTTCACAAACTAGGAACACAACCTTAAAGTTATGCTGCTCAGTTTGTGTGCATATCGCCTGGTTGAGCTGGTAGAGCTTCCATTTCACTTTCAGGAGGTTTTGGGGTCAATATGACCAGAGCTGAACGGCTTTGGGTCATAGCATCTTGAAGACAAGTGAACTGATCAGATCCCAAAGAAAAAGAGTCCTCAATGACTGGCTTCAGCTGATGTTTGTTCAGTAGAGGGAAGATTTCATCCAAGATGAAAAACTGATCATCGCTGTCATGGTTGTACACAACAAACACATCATATTGTCGATCATGGACCTCTAGTCGCTGTCCAAATGACAAATTGGATTTCACGAAAAGTGCAACTTTGATACTGTTGATGTTAAGGCAGCAGCAGGTGATACAGGTGATGATGATAACCACAACACCAATAGCTGTTAACGTAATGATTGCTGTCCCTTCCGTACTGAAGGCTTCACAATGTGGTTTAATGCCACTCCAGTTTCCTGATGCCTGAAATTAACAACATTAAGTAGCAACAAGTTAGTGTACTCATGAAAAGTGTAACTTGTATTATCTTATGACAGCGGCGGCGCAATGTTAAATTCTCATAGACAGACATAATGTAAAACTGATATCTGAGCAGTGTGGTGTATTAATATTTGATGCCCCCGTTGCTATTGATGACACTGCACTCAAGGGTGGTTTTTCAAAAGTGTCTGGGAGTTCCCACACAACACATTTTGGTAGCTAAGACAGTCTGTCCCTGGGCCCAATTTCTTTGTTGTTTGCTTGCATGCTCACTAGTATAGGCATTCTGCTCTGTTAAGGTTTTTTACTTGCTTCCACGTTGCCATCGCAAAGGACCAGCTGATCCAATGGTCCCAATATCCTCTCCGCCTGTACCACCGGGCCTACCGAATCTGCGCGGATGAATTGCCGTTATCCCATCTGCACACGTCGGTAATTGGAATTAATCATGTGGAATTACTACGCACCGGGGCAGCTATTATTGCACAAGAACAATGATAATAAACACAGTGGTTTATGGTTAACTCAGTGAAGCGTGTACCTTTATTCATATTATATACAAGGAGCACATGATGCTGTTTGTGGTATTACTATAATCCTGTGAGTGAGGCCTCTGAGCGGCTCATGGCCTTATGTACACAGGGCTGATTAGTATGCATTCCGGCCACTGTCGCGGTCACACTACCGTCAAGTGTCAATCTTGAATAGAATACAGCTGGAATACTGTGAAGGATCCCATCACATTTACACCGTCTGATTGACTTATTTACACACGCACACGTGCGCGAGCACAAATTATAAGTTTTTATTTTCATTTTTCAAATTTTGTTTCAGTTTTGGTGTATTGCCTTTTTTGTCTGTCATCGGCGGGAAACAGACAATTGCCTTTATGAATAACTGTTGATTAACCATGACCTTTACCCCCGATGGTTATTATTATTATTACTTTGATACAACTGCTAGAAAGGAGACATTACATTATTAATTATTCTTCTAAAGGTACTATCATCTACTGTTCTGGAATATCTGTACTGTAATGTAACAAGTATCATCTACTGTTCTGGAATATCTGTACTGTAATGTAACAAGTATCATACGGAATCCTATTCACAAAAGGGAGTTGGTCCTGTTCACACTACTCGCAAAAAACATGATATTGATGCAAAAAAAAGAAAAGCTGGTCATTACAACCGACTGCTCATTGTAATCAAACTTGTTGCTGAGGCCATTGTTCACTTCTGTGAAGATTATTCGAACTGCACTAATTTGTTTTATCAAAGGTATAACTAAAACACCTTTGTAATCTGATAAGTGGTAAATTATGAAATTTTGTGTCATGTCACAGAAGATATTTACAGTCCATTCTGCCATGTACCTGGTCTCCAGATTGTCTGGTTTTGCGCATGTGTATTTATTGGGCATAATCCCATTCTGTTTCCAACTTCAGCAGGCAAGTCATTGAGGTTACATCCGCGAAATTCTTTGTTCCCAAAAGTCAGTCTCTTACTGACAGATCTTTTCGTTTTATGTTTCAGTTCGTAGATTAATCTTCCCTTCCAATTTTTCCTGTACTTTTCCACAGTTGATGAAATTCGCAAGAAAAGTTGAAGATTCTTGGGAAGCTTCCCCAATTTCTTTGGTTTTTCACAAACTAGGAACACAACCTTAAAGTTATGCTGCTCTATTTGTGTGCAGACAGCCTGGTTGAGCTGGTACAGCTTCCAGTTGGCCTTTAGCAGGTTAGGAGTCAGTAGGACCAGTGCTGAGCGGCTTTGTGTCATTGCATGTTGGAGAGAAGTGAACTGATCAGATCCCAAAGCAAAAGAGTCCTCAATGACAGAACTTAACTGGTGCCTCGACAGAAGAGGGAGGATTTCATCCAGGACGAAAAACTGATCATCACTGTCGTGGTTGTAGAGGATAAGTACATCATGTTGCCGATCATGGACCTCTAGTCGCTGCCCAAAGGACAGATTAAATTTCATGAAAAGTGTAACTTTTATGCTGTTAACGTTTAGGCAGCAGCAGGCGATGCAGGTGATGATCACCACAACGCTGATAGCCATTAGAGTGATGATTACTATGCCTACAGTGCTAAATGCTTCACAATGTGTGTCCGTATCACTCCAGAAACCTGATGCCTGGAATAAACAGCAGTTTGTACATTAGAAGTGCTGGAAACATCTGAAATTATGTGTGGTGAGAATCTATTCTGTACATTTGATCCTGTATGGAAAAGGCTGTTACAAATTAATCAGTTGATAGAAAGTGCTCTTGAAATGTCTTGAATTTTCAAGTTACTTCAAAGCCATTATTTATTGAATTACCTGACAAATTCTTGTTGTGTTCCCCTTCAAATCAAAGAGCAGATTACAACTGTAGTGGGCTTCACTTCCGGGTGATAGGTCATGGACCTCTACACTTCCATGAGATGGCGCTTCCGGTTTTGGACAGGAAACTTCCGGTCTGTAACACTTGGGGTACTCTTCAATTGATGGGTAAAATTTACAGGTGTCAATTTCTCCAAACTTCTTGATGACGTCAGGACAGTACTTATGGACTTCGTAACACAACTCCCGGCAGGGAAATCCCCTAATCGACCTGTGACCATGCCTTTTGCAGGGTGTGAAATGGATCCTGCAGTTGTATTCTCTGACATATTTGTGACACTTTGAGTACACCTGAAGTGAATCCAAAGCAAAAGACTACAGTCTAGTGGCGCCAGCTCAACGAGCGGAACAACTTATTTGATCACTGTGGTGTCTACTAAAACACAAAATTCCAAAAATTAAAAAATTTCATTGGATCTCAAAAATTCCAAAAAGAGAAATGTGTTTCAGGTCATTCTGAGCAACTTCGATTTTTTTACCCTGGAAACCCCCCCCCCCCCAAAAAAAAAGAGAGACATCACCAGATTTTGCTTGAATATGTTCAGACCGAATTTTTTTTCCCCAATAGGAGGTACACCGACCGTGACACCCATTTCTTGTGCTGTCCAAAACAATTTAAATCATAAACCCTGAAGTCTGATAGAACATCTTACCAAATCGCCGATCACACCCAGCAGGTGGACGGCGTAACGCTGGTCGGGAGAAGACCACATGCTGGGAACAAGAACATTCTTCAATCCCAAGTTCTCACAGATAGCCGAATTAACGTTGTACTTGACGCACCGGATGGGTGGCCCTTCACTGAAATCCACCTTATAGCTGCAATAAGTATTTTATTCATGAATCTAGGGTGTAGCAGGGATGGGTATTTGTGGTGCAACTTAAGTCAAACGATGAGCTCGAAAAATATTTAACTGTATTTCAGTTGGTTTCTTCTCAATCACTACTTTGAAACCAAATGCACCATTGTTAATAAGAATGGGTGTCAACCACGAAAACTTCCAAATTACTTTTAATTGTGCAACCTAGTAAAGGCAATGAAATGAGGAAATCAAATATTTCATTGAAATTGTTCCATTATTAAAGTCTTCATGTTTCTTTTGGATTTTGGATTTGTTACAGAGATAGGACATACCCGACATTCAGCTTTGTTATATTCCCACATTTATAGCCCAGAATCCAGTCCCAGCTGTCAGGCTTATAAGTTGTACCTGCAGAAAAACAACAAAGATATTAAGCAGGTAAAGCACAAGAAAGGAAACGAAAATGCCTTATGCGTAATGTCATCCGAAATCTAAGTCCAAGATATGGGATTTGCATTGCTCATTCGAGTGTCTTTTTTGTAGAACAGAACATTAAACATTGACTTGCCATGACTCCCTACGGTTGTGCATTTGCGTGTAGAAGACACTCACTGGTCATGAATCGTTTGTGGGAGTATAAAGGTGAATAGTTGTCATTTGTGAATTATATCCACGCGTAGTTCCATCCTTAATGTATGTGATGTGTAGTGGGTACAGAACTGAGAACAATTACCATTCATGGATACTGTACGCATGGTATTTAGTAGGTGTTAAATTGGGCAAACATACCTTTTATTTATCCCGTGCATATGTAATGGGTACTTGTATAGCTGGTGTAGAACTCGGAATACTCACCTGAATATATAGTTCCCACTTTGGTTGTGTACTGGTGTGTAGTGAGTGTAGAACTGAGAGCATTCGGTATAGTGAGTGTAGAACTAAGAATACTCACCATTCAAGGATCCTGTGCACGCATAGTTGGTGTAGAACTAAGAGTACTCACCGTTCATGGATCCTTTGCATGTTTAGTTGCCGTCTCTTGTGTCTGTGCACTGATGTGTAGTGGGTGTAGAACTAAGAATACTCACCATTCATGTATCCTGTACAAGTATAGTTGGTGTAGAACTAAGAATACTCACCATTCAAGGATCCTGTGCACATATAGTTTCCGTCCCTTGTATCATTGCACTGGTGTGTAGTGAGTGTAGAACTGAGAATACTCACCGTTCATGGATCCTGTACAAGTGTAGTTTCCGTCCCTTGTATCATTGCACTGATGTGTAGTGAGTGTAGAACTGAGAATACTCACCATTCATGGATCCTGTACAAGTATAGTTGGTGTAGAACTAAGAATACTCACCATTCAAGGATCCTGTGTACGTATAGTTGGTGTAGAACTAAGAATACTCACCATTCAAGGATCCTGTACAAGTGTAGTTTCCGTCCCTTGTATCAATGCACTGATGTGTTGTAGGGATCTCAAGTCCGGTAGAACTGATTATTGTAGTGTTGGGAGGTTTAAGTGATAATAAGCTACTCATTACCTCTGAGATCTTGTCAAAAACTGCAACCAAATTTTGGATCTATTACTGACATGATTGTCCAATATTTTCTGGTTCATGTGAGTTAAATTATTAGTATTTGGTGATACTTCATAGTCATCTGATGACACAAAGTTGGTAATTTCTTGTTCCATAAAATTGTCTTTTTTATGTTTCACGGAATATTTCCGACCAGGTAGATGAAATGACATTGATCTCGAATGTTCTGAAATGCGGAGATTTTGAAATGCTCACAGTTTTGGTGGTTGACAACACAAGATTTGTTGGCGTGCCACTTAGATCCGGACGTCGGAAAAAGAAAGACCGCTGGACAGCAGGATGAAACTGGAAACGTTAACGTAAAGTTCACTCGAGCTGATCGATACAGCGATGTGCCTACAGTGAGAATAGACACAACGTATTTGAATGTTAAGAACCATTTGGATAACAACGGAAATATATAGATTGGTATCGTAACGCAAGAGGTCTCTTTAGTTTTAATTACTCACGTGTTCGATAACTTGACTTTGTAATAATTTATTACACAGCTGTTCTTCTCTTGCCGTGCTATGTAAACGACGAGGTGAAGATTTTGCCAAAACAATGAAGTGCTGTTTTGAGTTTGGGGAAAATTTATCGCGTTTTCTCGTTTGAGAACAGTTTTATTAGCGTCAAAAACATGAAATCTGCATAAATTTAGTGTTCCCAGTCGTTACAAGTAAAACTGATTCAAATGCAGGTAGCTGTGGCAAAGGACCAGAAGCCGCATTGTTTTCTTGTCTTTTTTCATTGGAGGATTTCGTAAATTTAATCTAACGAGGTTTATTGCATAGGACAACAAGAGAGTCCTGGGTCTTTTGGCACAGCTGTTTCTTTCTGTAAACAAGAAAGTCCTCCTGCGTGAACGCAAGAGGCATACCGACCGCGGCGTAGCTGACTTGTATGGGGGGGGGGGAGGTTATCCTCAACCTGACTTGTACTAGGGGGTACTCAGTCTGACTTGTACAGGGGGTTAATCAGCCTGAGTATCTCCCCCCCCCCCACCTGGACTGAGTACACCCCCCCTCCCCTCGGCTGGACTGAGTACACCCCCCCCCTCCCCTCGGCTGGACTGAGTACCCCCTCCCCGTGTGGACTGACAAACCTCTGTGAAACTATAACCTCCTTTCGTACTACGTACGCGGTCGATAATAACCGTGCATGCCATTTCATGTTCTTAAATTTAACCGCCGAGGCAAAGGCCCCTCGCGGTTACAAACGATGCATAGAAATGTCACTGTCAGATTGGTTTTCAATACTTTGCCTGCTTTATTTTAAAACTTAGAAATATGTGATGGATACTTCAGAAATGTATCACGAAAGTGAGCATAATTGAGATATTGGCAGAATCTAAAACATTTTTTGTTTCAGGAAAAAAGAACTTCAATACACAGCTAAGTTATTCGTGTTTGTTTAGTGTGGCACAATTCACAGTTGTCACTGGGAATTCCGAGACGTTTACTTGTCGATTAGGCAGTATTGTACTGAATCAATTGACATCTCAAAATGTTATTTACTTTTGATGAAATGAGACCAAGTTATCGTTGATTTATGTTGTTCCCTATGTTTTGTTGACCAAATATTTTACCCTTGACAGATCCGCGAGGAGATTTTACACCATACTACTGCATATGGTGGCAAGGACTTAGAGGAAGATAACCTGTAAAACCTGCATCAATTTCGCTGGACAGAGACCATCATTAATGTGAGCTATTTCGTGTGGCCCATCTTGAATGTTACAATAATGTTACAATAAATCACAATTACTGACACCCTCCCCCACAAATATTTGAATGGAAATTTTGTCTTCTGTCATACAAAAAAGTAAATTTTCGCTCATATTATTTTCCTATAAGTCATCAAGACGTATTACAAATAATACTGACCAATGAACTTTTTGAAGATATTTTTTACAATTCCATACTCACTGGTTTCTACGATTTCCCAGGCTGAGTTACCATGGAAACTCTTCAGCTCAGTTGTTGATTCACCACAGCAACTAAATATATGAAGTAGCCATAGCAACAGGAAAATTGTTGTTTTGATGTTGAACAATGTAGTATTTTCATTTATTTTTGGTGTCATTTTGGAGAATGTTACGTTATTGTAATCCTAACAGCTAATCTGCCACAGGCTCTTCTAGTGGTGCGCAGACTTTTGTCTCTTATTATTTACCAAAAGTGAATGCCTCGTGTTGAGAGCTCTTATAAAAGTCAACAAAGCATTATTTGCTGAGTGGATCGTGCTAACAGTACGATTACATGACTTCCTCATTCCGAAATGTTCATTGGTGACTCGAAGAGCTACCTATGCGGTTGACGTACAGTGGTTTTTTGGCCTTTTGTTTTGAAATGTAGAGCGGACTGTGCGATGCTGTAGACACAGCGCTCATTGTGGGGACTAAGCATTGGAAAACATCAAATTTCAATAAAGGTGGATAGGACCTTTAATAGTCATATCTATAGTGACCATCTTGACTTATTATTGGGTTATTTAATGAAAAAATTTTAGAAATACAGGAAATGTCAGAGAATTTCTTGAGAGGATTCAATGGCTGCCACTAAGCATTTCATATCATCATTTTTCAAACATTTCAAATTTTATAAAAATACCTGAAATGAAACTTTCCCAATGTAATAGTTTTTCTAGAATGTATTGTAGTCTACCTGAATGAAATTTACAGTATTTGTGTGTAAATATTTACTAAAAATGTTCAAGGAACGTGTACAGTGAGCCATGAGGCAAATATCGTTTTGCCTCTGGGTGAATTGCCAAGAGGTCCTGCATGTGACTTCACTTTTGTAAATAGAACACAGCAGAGTGTTAGAGGTCTAGGTTTTTCAAGTGGGGCAGGTACACTCCACCAGCAGCTGTAAGTGATACTGCAACAACATTCTCCCTGTACGAGAGTGACAATTTAAGTCTATGGTCCACACTTGGTTGGATCCCGTGGGGCTCTTAGCCTGAGTGTGTAGTTTACAGCAGCACGGGATTTTAGAGCGGGTGTGGTCTCAATTTAAGCGTTCGTAGTCTACAACGCACCAATTAGTGAGTCAGAACTGACAGAAGACTTTTAAAAAGCCATAAAGAACCAATACAATTGGGAGAATAAGAATAAACATTCCACTTGCTATTTATTCACGCATTTTGTTCATAAGTCTTGTTTTCGTCTCACCTTTTGTATAGTTTTCAGATCTTTTTCACAAAAAGGATTAATCTTAAACATTTTTCATAAACTTGAAGAACTGTTGTGTCAGCGCCAGATACGTCACGGCTCTTTCGGGTGCAACAATACCTAGAGAGTAAATACTACGTTTTTTTTCTTTAAAATTTTTCTTTATTTATTTTTCTTTACAATTTTTTTTAAAAATTTTTGGGGGGACACAAGTCCCCCAGGATAGGTTTGCTACATGGCGGGCGGTATGCCTCTTGCGTTCACGCAGGAGGACTTTCTTGTTCTGATATGTTATGCAAGCACGAATAGCCTTGAGCACTGCAAGTGATCACCGCCCTGTTCGCACACTTCCGCTATGTAATTGACTTGTTTAGGAAAAACGTTTTTTTCCCATTTCTCATTTTTGTTTGGTTAGTTTTCTTCTTTTTTGTATTCCGTCTTTGTGAAACGAAGACTTTTGTCTACATTGTTTTGCATTCCTTTTCAGAATTGTTCGTGAGGATCGGTTTTTTTTCAGAAAGCTTTTCGTGTATTGTTCTGTTCTTCCTGCCCCATGTATTTTATAATACTCAGCCAATCTGTCAGTCCATGGCAGTCTCAGATTTTCTGACCCTTATAAAGTCATGCTCTATTGATTCTGGAAATGAGCCATCTTCAGTTTAAGGATTTTGTGTTCAACAAGTTTCTCTGTGGCTGAGTGGGTAAGGCAGTTAGGAATCTAAGTGATGGCTGCTGTTGTGAGTTCAAATCCCACTGGAGGCAATTTTATTTTGCTGAAACTTTTTAAACCCTCGATGTTAATTTTGTACAGAAATGTCACATTTGTGTTGAAAACGAAAAAACCGAGTGAATCATTTCAGTTTGAAAACGAATTTTTATTAAATAAACCTCCTACAGCGATACACAAACTACACATTTTCAGTACAATCTATACAATTTAGTGCAAAAATCAGGTCGTTATCTCAGCCACGAGAAAAACATGTGCAAAAGCCACAAATATTGAAATTGATGAACAGCTAGAAAGGGATAATTGCATAAATCACAGTTTTCAAAAGTAAATGTTTTTCCTAAAATGTTTAAATATTACCAAAAGAGACAGTGCTGTATTCGAGACCTACATCATGGCATGCATGATAACAGTTGTCTTAATTATCTTAAAAAAAAAAGATCCACTAAAGAATACTTTACTTCCTATTTACATATTTCTTAACTATTGTTGAACAAACTGTTGACTCCCTTTTCGTTCCTATTGACGCACTGGATTCTGAATTTACTTTCATATCATTTGCGACTACATTAATTTAACCCTTTGATTGCCTTCAAGGGTTTTTCCTGATTTTACCCTAGACACATTAGACATCTAAAGAAGCCATTTCATATAGAGCTTAGAAAAACATTAGGCCTCTTTAGATGCACATTTAATCATGTCATCACTTTCATTAGCATGCCATACACAGAAGTGTAACATTTGCTGGAAACCTTTCAAAATCAAAATTTCACAATCCAAAACTTTTGTTTTGTTTCATTTATCATCAGTTACAACCAAATTTTAGTGCCAACCAGTATTATAATTAGCCATGTTTGTGAGGACGATACAATGTTGTTGTCTTTTTGGTGTGTCTTTAGGGACATTTAGTTTTGACATCTATAGATGCGAAAGGCTATCAAAGGGTTAAAAAGTTGGTTATTACCACAGGGTTCCCACATTTCCTGGAAAATGAGAGTAAACCTGGAAAAATCATGGAATTTTGCAAAAAATAATAAAAATCCTGGAAAAATTATACCAAACCTGGAAAAATATTTTATTAAAGGTAAAAAGTAGTTAGCAACTGTGATTATAATAGCACAATTTGATTTTGTTAATAGCCAGTATTATTTGCATGACAGTGGTGTCCAGATGTAATATGTCAGTGTTAGTATTATTCACAGGTTACTCATTATTCTAGTATTATATATGGAGAAGTTTTCTTCCAAGTAGTCCCAACATTTTAAGTTTTTTTGTGCAGAAAGTATTTTTTAGAAATAAAATATAAGAAGTCGTTAAAAAGATAGACTACATATTCTGGAATAAAAATGATGTGTCAGTTATGTGATTATTATTTTTGCTGATGGGAAATATCTCAATTTACAAGCTATTAGTTGACACTTCATCCCTTCTGTGCCTGGCATGTCATGTGGCTGATAGGGTAGGTTTTATTTTTGGATACTGTAAGAATGGGACATTTATGTTTGGATCAAGCTTTATGTAAACATTTATCCAAAAGTAATTGGAGGCCATATTGTTGGAAATATACCTGGAATTTTCTTGAAAAAACCTGGAAATATCATGGAATGTTTTCAGTTTGGAAAAGTGGGAACCCTGTAACCAGCCCCTAGTTACAGTGATAAGTTTCTTTTGCATCTTTTTAATATTTGTGAGCGGCACCCAGTCTAAAAAGTTGTACAGGAAATTATTGTTCTCTGTTTTACTTATTATTAGCTTGTGTTACAAAAAGACTCCATGTTGTCAGTAAGAGGATAAGGAATTCCGTAATATTGTTCAGCGATTTTTTGGTCCCGCGACCGCTAGGAACGGAATACGACTTCTGTAATCTGTCTAGAGTTTGTATGTAGGTGTGTGAAAAAGCCCCTCCCCCCCCCAACCCAACCACCAATGCAAAACTTACGCAACTTTTTAAAGTTCATACAGAAACTGTATTGAGTTCCAAACACAGCAATCCAAAGTAAAATCCCCTAAATTAAATACGAAATAGAAGAGAACAATTTACAATAAGTTTTGTCTGTCAATTTACAAATTTGATACAATAGACCCTTCACTATGCGGGTGTTTACAAATAAATAGAGAATGTTTCTCTTGCCTAAAGAGGATATTTAAAGGAGCATCCAACACAAAAATACTGTTTGACAAAAATATTCCTTTGTCTAACTTGCTGTTTCTCCATTGACTTCAGGGTTGAAACTGAAGGCAAGCACATTATAGTGCAGGGTATTCAAACAAGGACCTTTGTTCTCAAGCAACGGTCTGATCACATTTCTCAGTTAAACCTATATATGACCGTTCTAAGAAAATGAACCTGTATGTACGAGAGTTGTTTGCACTGAAAATGCACCAATACGTGTGCCCGTTACACAAAAATACATGGATAAACGCGTTGTTGTATCTCATCTCAAAATAATTTGGACGTTAATAACTTGTACCCCATCCATCCACCCATACATTTTCACTCTGATCATTCTTGTTCCATCATAGAATCGCCTAATTATTACAAATGTTTTCAAAAACGATGATTGGTTGTAGGTGATTAACTTTAGTAAAAGTACATGCAATCTTCCTTGTAGATGATAAAGGTGCTTCGGGGCACAGCAATAGTCTCCCTGATTCTCCACCCTTATTAAACTCAGACGACTTACTCAACGAACTATGTGTGATTAGTTCCCAAGAGAGGCAGCAACTAGATGATATAGAAGGTGGAGTAGAACCATATTGTAAAGAGCTTCCACATACATTCGGCACATATCTACGCATTAAAATAAATCATCGATTACATTTTGTTTTTCTCATTTTCAGAGTGGAAATCAGATTATATCCCACCAAAGATGAAACACTCATGTAGTAATGGTAGTTCTACGGAATTAACAAAACTGAACAAAAAACCAGAGTGTAAGGATGTTGAAATGACCAAAGATAGTCCGAAGCGTTTGGGCAACTTGTCTCCCAGAAATGTACTGAAGCTACATAAAAGAACTCTTGATACCAGTGATTCACTGGGAGACTCTGACAAACCTGTGGTTAAGCTGAAAAAGACTTCAGATATGTTTAATGGAGATATTGAATTTGTTCACACGAATCAGGGTAAAAACATACAAAGTATGTCCGTGCAGGTTGGAAATTCACTTCTGGCAGGCAGTCAAGAAAGCGACAGGGGCAAAATCCTGAATTGCAATAAAGAACACATGAGCGCATTCGCACAAGTGGGTGATTCCCTTCAAATGATGAATGATGACGTATCGACTGGAAACGCTGGTGGATTTAGGAAGCTAAATATTCACCATGAAGGCAATAATGTTAATAGTATTTTCAGTGCAAAACAAGGGAACGAATTTACTTCAGCAGCAAGAATGAACAAAGATTGCGACACGGATAAGTTGACACCGAATGTAGACACGCAAGCACAAACAGTACAGCCGTCTGACAATACCGATAAAAATAGACTTAGTCAGGTGGAAATTTTTTATTCTCGTGAAGGTAGTACACCATCTGGAAAGTCTCAAGCGAGTGGTTTACAAGTGGACACCATTGTACGACCAGTAAGACCATTTAATACATAGTTACGGGTGCTTATCTATATATTAACTTTTGGTGTACAAGAAAGTTTACTGAAAGTTATTTTTGTTGATTAATGAGTTAAATGTATTACATTTTTTTACCTGACCTGAATAACTTGTCCAGACGTTTAAAAAATGGGAATCAATTTTCAAGTCACGGGATTTTGCAATCTTGCTAAAAAGTCGTTAAATGTCAAGGAATTTGGAGTCTGTCGAGGAACATGAAAAACCGCGGTATTTTGTCAATCCGAAAAAGTGGTTATAATTATAATCTGTGAGAATTACTTGAAAATAATGTTACAAGTAACTTGACACAACATTTACTCAATAAATTCTGTGGACTATTTCAGACACCGCAACTTACTAAAAATATCGGGGATTATCAAGATGGTGTTGACCTCAGTTGTTCTGTAAATGACGTGTCTCAGGAGGAGGAATCTGATTTAACAGAAAATGTTAGCGAAGGTGAGCTATTCTTACTCCCGTTTTTTAAGTTTAACTTTGTGAATTGCATATTTCACTTCACTTTGAGGGACAAGATGAGAAACATGATAGATATGCGATGAACAACACAAAATGCGAACATACGTTAACACTGCTCTGTTACCGTCTTATCTTTGACAGGCATAGTACATAGAGAGTTATCAAATAGTCCTGTAAGACACCAGTCAACTCAGCAGCCAGGAAATAAGAATGAAGTGCATCAACCAGACTTTCCTGTTTCTCCAGTCCCCGTTTTAAGTGAATTGCACAAATCAGATGCTGCTACTGTTGTAGAGGAACCAGTACTTGATCTAAATTCACCTCCTCAGTCCTCAACAGGTGAAGTAAATGAAGTCGGGCACACACAGAGTGAAAGTACACCAAAGACAGCTAAGCAACAGGAAGGTGGAATCTGCGTGGGGGGTTATTTTGCTGCCGGCATAAGTCCACCGTTGGTCATGCCAAGCACATGGCATTTCTCAGACGGCCCGACAAGCCCAACAGACTTGCATAGTCCGCTTCATCCATCAGCACGATCTAGCAGCTCAACATACTCCCGGCTTCTAAAAAAATCTTCAACAAGGAAACATAGTCCGCCCAGAAAAAGCCCAAATAAGGCAATACCAAGTACATCAAGATCAGTCGGAATCGTCTCGAAATCTAAAAGCCCTGCGCTCAAAGAACGACAAGAAACAATGGCAGAAGAAAACCGGTTAGCAATCCTAAGTGGTCGAAAACAAAGAATGAGTGTCGAGGATAGAGAAGATGCGCAATCGGTTAGTTCTGTTGGAACAGTGCAAATAGTGCCCAGCGGCCGGGATCTGGACATTGATCCAGTCGCTATGGATGAAGAAGAGAAAAAAGTGGCCGAATTGTGCAAAGCAACTTCCGGTGTGGAAATTATGGCAGTGAAATTGACCGATATTTCACCCAAAGAAAGAAAATTGCAGAGACATCCTACTCTTGAAATTACGGCCGTCAGTCCCAAGAAGCTAAACAAATTCTTTTCATCCCACAGTTCATCTGAATCTGATGGTGCCAGCATTTCATCCAGCAGCAGTCAGCAGCTAAAAACATTTTCCATCGGCAAAAAACGTAATAAATTAGATATAAGTTTAAAACTTGTCGAAGACCAGAAAGGGAACCGGACAAGTTCTTGGGGCCCCAAACAGTCGAAGTCGAAAACGCCAGCTAAGAGAAAAGGAGATATCAGTGTTTTGTTTGCTTCTCCAGACAGACTCAAGAAGAGTACATCTGATCCTACACCTTTATCGCCAGATGGCTCAATGATTAGGAAACGAAAAAGAAAATTATATAATGATGCTATGTTGATGCCTGAAGATGAGGATGCAAGTCAAAACTCGACGTCACAGGGCAACTCAGATTCTCAGAGCAGTGGCGTGCAATCTACAGCAGGTAGTGATCTGTTACTCATTAGTAACTCGAGCAGTGAATCAGATCCCCGGTCCATTTCAGGAAAACGGACTGTTAAACGACCATCGAAATCTGATGAAGAAGTGGCTATTCCGGCAAAAAGGAAAACACAGCGAAATAATCAAAGCAAGTCTGATAATATGAAAGATTGCGGTGCTGTTACTTCTATAACGAGGGAAGAAGGGCGCAAGCATAAAGAAAAGTTTATCAGGGAAACAAGTGACAAACTTTCCCCAACACTCAAGTCAAAGTTGGAGTGTAGCCCACGAGTAAATATACCAAATATGGACAAAACCAGACTGACACCAAGTTATGATCTGACGGCTGCTCAGAGAAGTGGATGCAGCAGCAAAATGCCAGACACACACGAGACAGATGCAAACAGTGAGTGTGACTGGACTCTACCATTTTTTTTGTCTCATGGAACAAAACTCTCAGGAGCTGCAAGCACAAAACCACATGCATCAAGCGATGTAGCATCATTACTATTGGTAAGTATTTTCTCTCTAATAAACTCTCAGTTTGATTACTTGCATGTGTTGCACAATCAAAAGACCTTCCAAGGTGAAGGTTGCCACTTCGATAGTGCGAAGATTTTTTACTTACGTTCTTCCCTAACGAGTAATATCACTGTGACTCTCGTAGGGAGTTAAAATTTTGCATTTGATGTAGAAATGTGAAATAATATGAGCCCGTATTTAATTGGCGACAGTTGCTCGTGATTTTAAATCACTTGACGGTGATAGTGTTCCCAGATATGAGGATTACCATTGAATATAATTTATTTGACAAGCTTAATTCCCCCAGGTAGACCAATTTTGTGCACGGTGTGGCAAACCGTGGAATCAGCAAATAATTTACTCTGTGCTTAAGTTTGCGTTATGAAATGTGCAGTTGTGTACGGCACCATTCGCAGTTTACAAATTGGACAAATTTGATGAATATACAAGCATGATTGATAAGGAAAATGTGTACCTTATGGCTTGTTTACAAACACGGAGACGGATACGGGGCCCTCTCCCAGGGGAAATCCCAAGGACTGTACTATGGCTACAGTTGTTCCATGCAGAAAGTTCATACTATTGCACAGAAACGAGGACAGATCTCTCATTTCAGGACATGGCCCTGTCCCTGGACACGGATCCGTATATGTGAATGAACCGTTGCACTACTATTACTACCAAACCATTTTGTCTTTCTTTTCAGCTTTTTACCACTCTTTTGCTTGTCGTATTGTTATTCATCTTTTATCTTTATTTTAAAATTCTTTAAGAAATTGCAATTATGTTTTCGTTATTTGGTGGAGGTTTTATGATAATGTTTCTGTTAAATATACTTGATAAAGTTGTGTAGTGTTCGTTGAATTCTTTATATTTTGTTGCTCATATCTCATGAATATACCACAACAAAATTTCTAACTTAAATGGTACACATTTCATGGAGCCTGTTTTACAGAATGCTGCTTTGTTCGCCATCGCCTTTATCGTCATGTTCCCAGCATGGTTCACATATTTAACTCTTTTGGATGCTCGGCATACCAGTAACTGTTGTAAAAGAAATGTGAATCATTTCCCAGCAACATCAACCCTATAGTTGTAAACCATATTTCAAAGTTGCTCAATGAAAAGATGTCACTAATTTTTCAATTTACCCACTTATCTGTTATCTACTTTCCAAACACATGTTAAATCACGTAATTTTCGGTTTTTTTTGTTAATTTCTGGTAAAAAAATACTGATTTAGCAAAATTCCCAAAAACATCAATATTTCAAATAAAACCCAACCACTTAAAATTTTTAATACTTCAAAATACTTTTCTACTTTTTTCAGTTTTAAAACTGTTTTGAAAACATGCTCGGGAATTTATGTTATTTTTGGAACCGTGCCAGCTGTCAAATCATCTTTCAACAACGAGGTGCCTATCCTCAACCTTTTCTGAAGGAAAACACCTTCAGAATAACACAGTGCATATACAAAATTTACTTAACAATATCAATCAATCTATAATGTACATTTGTCACTATGTCTATCGACATAGAAACTCAT
>JBCAUG010159616.1:0-20266 GCA_038406175.1 Haplosyllis leylae | reverse complement strand
AGCAGGAGAGAGACAAGTGACCTAAAACAGGCCCAGCAATTTCTGCTTATGACAAGAAATAAGCTAAGCTGCTTTTTGAGGTAAGTCTTCGCGGCTTTGTACGACGGCAGATTCGGTTCCCTCACGAAAATTAAAATCAAGGAGCACAACTAAGTCTTACAACTAACAGATTTCTAAGATACTAGACATTATCAAAAAGCTTATCAATTCTGTATCGTTTTTTTTGTTGTTGTTGATACAAGATGCTCGGAATGAACACGAGATAGATGTAACAATAAATTACAATTTACAAATTTGATATTTTTCGAAATTCGCAAAACTAAAGTAGAAAACCAGGAAGCATTCCATTTGGAGTTGTTTTCAGTGTAAAGCAATGCAGGTGACACTGGATGCCACTACTTCCTACCACAAACAACCAAGACGATGGCAGATTTTCCTCCCAAGATAACAAACTGCAGCAAAACAAATGCCTTATAAGCCTATTAATGATCAAAAACATGGCGGTTCCAACGTCAAGGACAGAAACAACAGAACAACACACAGCAGAAGAACTTGAAACGATATCATCAAGAGCAAAATAAGATTTAAGGGAATCAGATAAAAACAGAAGCACTAAAGACACAGCTACAAACGGAAACGTAATCACACATCATGTTCCTTTAAAACAAAGCATTGCTTTTGAAACAAAGGCCTAATCTTTTGCGAGTATCTATCTGCCTGTTCCTTTCCCATATTATAACCCCCCTCCCCCACCACCTCCCCGCCCCTCCAGGGTAACAACCGTGTCTTCGGGTCGATGGTACGTATGTACACGGGCAGAAGGGATCAGATTTCCCCGGGACTGGACATGTTATTAGACGGGGGGGTCGTCATCTGTGTTCGTAGCCTCCAGTCACATCCACCGCGCAGCACTACAACGTCCATATTCCAAGACAGTCATTGTCACTGCCAACTAATTTGGCCGTCATCTCACAAGAGCCAAAGAAAAGTAAGGTTCGCAACGTCGCTTCCTGTGTTAGATCGTGATAGTCGATTTTTCAATGGCTTCCTTCCGACATCACAACCCGCCTGCAATCTTCTTGTCATGTTGTATAGGAATTTATGTTGTTTCTATTTTTACAAAACATGTTCCAAAACATGGTCCAATATTATTGCGTGATATTTACGAAGGACTCCGTTCAACCCGGCAATTTTTCTTCAAACAATCGATTCACTAAACGTAACCGCTTATTCATGACAATCTCAGCGAGCGAGTAACAATGATCTTTCCGTCAAATCAATCCCGGCTGCGCGTATATTATGGCTCAAGTCCCTTCCCTTTGTCTCCACAACCTTTCACCGCACAACAATATTGATACGTGCATCCAACACTGGTGTATTATTTTCGGAACCCCCCGTGTAATAACCCCCCCCCCCTCCGCTCATGTTACACGGGATTTGTACGTAATTTTAAAAATCCTGTAAAAATGATGAAAATCCTGTAAAAAGCTGAAGGGGAGTTAACTACCACGGGGGACTTTTCAAAACGTTACACCGGAATTCCTCCGTCTCAGACGTCTGGTTCGACAAATAGCCGGAGGACAAAGACACCAACGATTCGTGTTTTGAAAAAATCCTTATTTTAATAAATTCCATGTCACATTTCAAGTACATGAACGCAATATTCAAGACTACCTCGAGGCATAACTCAAGCTTATTACACTTCTACCGAGTTCTCTTGAAAGTGTGATAGCAATCTTAGTGGAAAAAAGAAGCATCGATGCGCAAAACATTGGGTGGTCTATACATGTCAAAAGGTCGAGGACAACTACAATTATCTTCCTGTGCAAAAATAAGTGTTTACCAGCAGCAGTGAGGATAGCGTGTTCAAAACTAAAATTCATAGATCTATGCCCAAAATCTTTAGAAAGACGAGATGTAATACTGAATTTGAGGCCATTCCCATTTGTTGTATTTCTAGACACTTGACATTTCCGTGTCGGAAAGACCAGTTAACCGATTCCATTTACGATTTTGTGTTTCGGATTGAGAGCCTTGACTACAACCAGGTTCTACGGTGGGGAGGATCCCCTGGGAGAGACACAACTGGCGGGATAATTGGCTCACACTGGGGACTGCACCGTCCATTGTAAGACCGCTAATGTCCAAATGTCCAGTTTACAAGATGAATAGTTAGAGGTCCCTAGGTCACACCTATACGTGCAAAAGGCGATGTATGATGGACTTTTTTATCCGGGAGAAAGTTATGGCAAAGACTTTGAAAAAGAAAGTGCGTGGGAAAACGCTGAAGTCCTTTAATGTCGTTTACTGAAAAGATCATAAAATACTGTACCAGGCAGTTTATCAATGGCCAAGAGGATGGAACGTCATATGACCTTTTTCTTAACGTTAACATCTACAGATGCTTGTTTTCACCGTCCATCTTCACCTCAAGAAAATCACTGAATCCGGATGAGAAGTCCGGTACAGAATCCAGTACTTGATCATGCACGTCGCACGAACGATCAGTACGATGAGTGAAGGCGATGTTTGTGCTACGCTTACCGTGTGTCCAACGCGTCTCATCCATCTTCATTCGCCGTGTATAATGTTGTACATTCCGCATATATTATCCACTGGGGCTTCCAGCAAAACAACACTCATCGCGAGATTGTCTCGTGGTCAAGACGTTAGAAATTTGCCATTTTGTCTTTAAACCCAATTCGACAATACTGTTGCAGAATCAAGTGTGTGAAAAGCCGTGGGCAGAAGAGAGAGAGATTGTGTTTTAAAGTCCACAGCGGGTTCAGTACACATAGAGAGATGGTGTTGCTGCTCGGCACTTGTTGAAATTGCACATTATCTAATTATTTTTAAAGGCAATTGTTTTTAACAAGTTGGATCTATTTATTTATTTCAATAAAAGATTACTAGATAGTGACTGAATGCCTTCGAGCTCCTCTTCGGGAAAAAAACTGCTCAAAAATCTATTCACTTTGCCCCAGACAAATTCTGAGGTGAATTACTGAAGAAAAAACAAGCGTTTGATTCTCTTACGTGGACGTAACTTACAGCATATGTCTGCTTTTCAAAAATCCTTCATACATCATTTCTACTGCTGCACAGAAGCCGACTTTTAATACTTTGCACTTGTGGCCCTGCTACCCCTTGTATCACGCTAGACAGCTGCAATTTCGATCTCTTCTAGGAAAATCATAATGTGAAAGCGTATAATTAAATCAATTCTAAGAACTTTCACGCAAAACGTACAATTTTCTTGATGGGCTAGTTAATTCTGTCGGTACATCACAACGTTTTATATCTCAGATGTGTCCGAATGCAATCTGGAAAGTCATGCCGATTCGCTTCCTTCTTATCTTTATTTCTTTCATTTTTTTCTTGTTGTCATCTTCGACAGAAACAATAAACAAGATACGTGCAAGTGCAGAAGTTTCCGATAGAATATCGTCCGTTCCGTGTGTATCGTAATTAAACCAACTTCTAACGGTATTTTCGTCGACACCATTAGCTGAGCGTAATTAAAGCGGATAATTCGGCGGAGTTTCCGGCGACCTGGGATCGCTAATTATAACAGCATTACCGTCTAATACCGTACCATTACTGCGACGTCAAAGTGCCGAAAAAGCCGCATTAAAATCTTAGGGGACGAACAATGTTACGATTATTCGAAGTGCCGAAAAACCCGCATTAAAATCTTAGGGGACGAACAAGGTAACGATTATTCGGCTTGTGGCAGCCAAACATTATTAACGCCACAGACTTAATTCTCAACCTACATTCGTTATCATTTCTCTGGCAGACTTGTTTCTCTACGTTTTACACGTGGTTACAATATTTAGTAGCATCCGTAGTTCCTCACTATATTTCACATGATGGTGACGCTTTTTTTACAAAACCTACCAAGTTGCATTGCAAGACCCTGTAATTGTACAATACAACTTGTCTAGATAACTTCAAATTCTCGTGACACTGTGTGAACTTGGTATCATTAAGCAATTGCTTTGCCTCTCTTTGGTTACGTTTTATTCATGAGTTTTGTAACAAACACCCGTAAATCTTGCTAACAAAGTGTGCAGTCGCTTTTCAAGGTAAATTGCGTCACGTCTAAACTAAGTCGTTATTACCCGACTTCTGGCACGGCGAGGCACGACGGAAGCCAACAGTACTAAAGCTTAATGACCAATCATCATGCCAACCTCTAGTAGTATCTGCACCAGTATCCAGAACACACTCAAGAAATACCAGGGTAATTTACATAAATAATACTGATTAGTGATATGCTTTTCGTCTGAACCAGAATGAATTTTCATAAATTTTATAGTCCGGAGACACTACGCAAGGAGAATAACGTGTCATTAAACTGGGACATATGAAATATGACGGGATTGTTATGAACGAACAGTAAACTAAAGTCAAAGCATTCGGTAACACGCACATGAGCAATTTAATCTATTAACCTTCAATGAAACCTGTGCAACCCACTCAGAGCCGGTTTTTGAGTCTAATTTTTTGTAGAGTTAAAATTCTCCACAGTCAGGGTGTACTGTTTGTTGATTTATTATTTTTTGTAGCTTGCGATATGAATTCACATTTTCCTTCAGTTGAGTTATGTTCGTGCAGAACAAGCCCTCATGGCATAACTCCAGATACACTTCAGTGCCAGGCCCTTTCTAACTTAATTATCTGTTATTTGACTCTATTATTAAATCATAATTGCAAAATAAGTCTCCATTGTACAATAAGGGTTTTCCACAACATGCACACACTGTGTATGTTAAATAGGAACGAGTACACTTTGACCTGAAGGTCCATTCACACCAAGAGACTGTCAGCGTCACCGTAACAAACGTTACGTTGACTTGCAAAATGGATGTGCAACCCATTCGGCACATCACGGTGCCAGTCAAAAGATCGAAGGTTGCTGCCCGCCAGCATTACAGTGACCGTGGCGAAGTCGTTCAGTGTAAAAAGACCTTTACAATCACGGAATAGTTTCTCAAACGATTGACCGCAGCACACAGGAAGAGACATCGTTAATTAAGGTTTGCTAACCGCCAGTGAAACAGCTAATGAAATAGACGACGGTAAATCTATGTATTCTTTTTTGCACAAACGGAAGTTTTCAGGTGAAAGTCGTCAAATTCGAGACGACAACTGAGGTCACGGGCAGATGCGGTGTTTTCCATGGAAACCTTTCAAGTTTTGCTTCATTACTGGATTTCACCGGGTTTGATTTTATACAAGAGCAACTTCAAATACATAACACAATTGATGTCTAAAATTTGACCTCATGGCACCCGGCACTCTTCAAATATTCCGACTAGTTCGACTAAACGTAAAATAGTACAGACGATAATAGTGCATAAATGTTAATGACAATTACATTTGTACTATCTCAACAACACTTCCTTTCAATAAAAGCACTAATATTGATAAGAGAAGACAATTTTCTCGCATTGTTTGGTGATTTGATTAAACATCTACTTGACCTATTTTCAAAGAGCCACTTCAGATTCAAGCATCAATGGCTGTTATCAGATTGTCTCTGCAAGACGAGAATAGATTTGGTATTGTTTTTGTTTTTCATTGGTTACATACAAATATTATTGAATCCTTTCTATTTGAGGGGCTTTGTGACTAGTTGTTTACGAGAAAGTTGTCTGTTCATTGATAAAACCAAGTCGTGACTTATGAGGTTTTGGTGGCTGAAGAACAAGAATGATGTGCTTGCTCACTTTTTACTACCAACTTGGAAATGTTAGGAGGGATCTTTCAGAATTCAGAACATAAAATTATCCCAACATTGACTATATTACTAGTGTCATAATCCTTTTCCCAATAAATTCAGACATAAAAGAAAGAATGATTTCTGAAACCTCAAATGTGCACAATAGAGCTCGTACTTCATAAAGGTAAACAGGAAAAAGGCCCGAAATACTGACGGCCCCCCATCCACCAGCACTCCAGCTCACATCAGCCACAGATGTTTGCTGAAGGTCAACTTGACTGAGGAAAAGAACTTCTTTTCTTCTTCGCAACATTCATCATAACGTTATAATCTGTGATAACCGCAACTAGTGCTCCAACCAAGTTTCCGAAACTTTGGTCGCCAACATTGGCGACTGCTACCATGGTACCAGATTTCATGGTCTGAAAATTAACTCCATTTGAGAGTCTGCTAATCGCAATAAGGTTGTGCTGTCAAACACACTTTGGATGTTGAACATTTTGTGATGTTAATGTTTCCAAAAGAAACATCAATTCATTCTTGATTTGTTGTGAACTCTTTAGACATAGTTCCTTTGGCTCTTCTTCACATCAGCCATTGGCACAATCCTCACATACTGCCTATGTACAGTATGCACAACAATCTGACATCTACAAACATCAACTGTGAAACATTTATCATTACGTCCAACATCTACACCATCTTGAGTTACACACTGGATTCTGCTGTTGTTTAGTTCTGAACTTATTTTGTTTTTCCACAGGTTTGGGGTCGTTGTCCGCTGTGTCTTCCTCAAAAATATTTTCGAGATTCAGACCAAACATTGTAATTCAGGTACAATTTTGTTCTTAACCAAGAAAATTGTACAGCCATCATCCAAAACTAACTTCTTGACTTCTTGATTTTTGTTCATTCCCCCATTAATCGTGGGTGGTTGATAAAACTCATATTTTGTTCAATTCTTTAGCAAAGTGTCTCTTTGACAAAACTAATACACTGATTTTAGAAAAGTTTTAAGGAGTTTTTTTCAGAATGCAGAGCTAGTGTTTCACGGTGCTAACATCTTCACGAACTCCACCTGGTACAGCTGAGCTCTGATAATTTCGTTCTGTTTTCTGGGAAAATAAGCCTTTGTTCTTGGAAATTAATTAGCATGATTAGAGGCGAGATTTCGTTTCGTCTCTCAGATCAAAAAGCCATCTTTCAAAGGTCTTGGGGATGTAAAAACTGCTGTACTCTAATTCTCCGTATATCTTTCTTTGTATCTACAGAAATACCACCAGATCCATTTCCTTTCCAATACATCACTGCATTTTGTCAGAAACCCCAAAGATTCCAGCCTTTCATTCATTGAAGTTTTCGTAAATTGGAACTGTTTAGTTTATTCCAGGTACTCTGGGTACTATTCTCTAATTAGTCACAACTACAGTGGAGATCACCAGGACTGCGTTACATCAGTTCAGTGCTGCGAGCCGAAATCATTTGCTAAATACAGTTAAATGGGTAACACACACCGGGGAAGTGAACCAACTAGCCTATACATCATACTGATAGATAGCGTCGTTACACGTTGTGACATCGCGTAACGCAACCACAAAAACGTTATCTACCCACTGATTGCTGAGCTGCTTAGGCTCAGTGTACAATTAGCGGTATTTTTGTAGTGAAAGTCAACTACGTAACAATAGTCTGTGTATGAAATCGAAATTGTTGTGGCTATGGCTCCTCATTTGCGAAGTTCTTTTGCTCCTCAATTTCAATTTCCAAATGAGGAATTCGGGTGAGAAACTTGGTGACGAACAACGCCTGTTGGCGTGAACCGACCTTTAATGGGTTGGCAAATATTTTCTACCCGAAATCTGTTGTGTTCAGACTGACGGAAGTAATTCATTTCGACAACACGTTAGTGTGTAGTGACTGTGCTTCTCTAATGGACGAATCAGTCAAAAATATTAATCTCTTTCCTAAACGCCAATCCAGGCAAAAGATCGAACACACGGAAAGAAAATAAGCATGCTTACTCAGCCAGTCCCGTTCGCTGTTGGTTGTTACCATTTCTCCTTGTATAATAAGTATGGCTGGAACTGTCGATCAATCTCTGTTACGGATAAGTCAATGGGAATCACTTCAACAACATTTGTTTTACATCGCAAGCGGATAATACATTGGGTCTGTTTCTCACATTCTTCACGGGCTTAGCGCTCGGAATGCAGCTTCATCATCGCGACGTAAATTGCATGATACGCTTTCCAAATGAAGTTAAATTCAACCTAATTTTTTCCGTTGAAAGGTAATTAGTGAACGGGTTTAAACTGAATTTTCTGGGTGCAGTTGTCGGAATTGATGAAAATATTCCCATTGCTATCCTGGTATGCCATCTTACGACAATAACATTTGATCATTCAGTATATTTTTTGGCGGGATTGATTTTTGTTTTAGGGAAGTGTTAATTTTACCAGATCCGTCCATTTCATGCTTGTTTTAATAAATACGTCTATCATTTTGTCCCATGCATTTCCAAAACAAATGTGGCCAAACAACATGAATTATTTAAGCGATAACATTAAGGAACATCACTCCATAGACAGTCAATTTCACAGACACAAGAATAGAACACATCCAATGTGTCAATAAAGGCTTGTTCACACTTAACGTTTGCCTTTGCATCAACGTCAATGTTTGTGTCAAAATTTAACATAATGTTAATGGTGATGCAAACACAGGGAATGGGTATCCATAGACACTGTGTTAAGGCCTGTTCACACCGAGCACTCGGTGAGAACATGCCTTTAAGCCTTGTTCACACCGAGCGTTAACATTACCGTCAATGTAAAAAATGCTACATTGATAGGGAAATGGGTATGCAACCCATTCTGCCCGTCACGTTGCCCGTCAAAAGATCAAAGGTGCCGCCCGTCAACGTTACGTTTTGACGCTCGGTGTGAACAGGCCTTTAAACTTGGAACGTTGACGGAAACGTAAACGGTACGTCTGAACGGACCTCAAATACAACACGTTTCTCCATTCAATTAAAAAATCAGAATAACAAGTGACTTTAATTACGCAAGACATTCATTTCATTTCATAATACGGTTATATCAATGCATGGGCCGCAATCAGTCAATCTACATTTAATTTGTCTAATGCCTGTTTACCTTCAAGATCCTGATTAAAATCAATGTCGTTTTTATCAAGGAAAGTAACAACTGCGAGGCAGTAGGCATTGATAAATTAATTTCATTATTTATGCCTCAGATATTTTAATTGATTCAACTGACATACTGTGACTGATATCTTCAGCCTGTATTAGTCGCGAGGAACAAATCATTAGAATCTTTTTCAATGATAACTTTTTCAGTTTTGATAAAAATGCCTCCTACATTAGTTATCTTCAGGTAAATAACATAAACAAGTAATTTTCGCACGAAATTGATTGAAAAGGTCATTCTAACTTAGGAAAAACTAGCCACGAGCCGCACTTCGTTGGGTATGACGTCATCCTGTCAACAGCCAATCAGTGCAAAGCGAACACACACACAAATGGGACACATAGAGACACATTTTTATGTATTAGATAGAGTTTGGTATTTTCATAGATGTTATCGCACAGTACACTAATAATATGCCAAAGCCATGGAAATCACCAACCAAAGTGTTAGTCTTTTGCTGCACAGATCCTGACAATTTACAATTCAATTTGCCATGTTTCTACGGAACGCATCACTTGGGAGATGGATGGACAGAAATCTAATACTGGTATTACACGTTAAACTCACTGTGTGCCTGTTGGTCGTCTTTGCCATTCGCGTAACGTAATCTACCGCTTTGTGTCCATCGGGAGCTTAAGAGCAAACGTATCGCAATACACGAGATTCACGTTTGAAGACTTTGAATAATCGTGGGTCAGGTTGACACTGACGCCATAGTTCCCGAATACTGCAAATTCCGACGCAATTTTTCAGAGAATGGTGGAGAGGTATGTTGCTTATAATAGGATGACAAACACTGCAGCGTGTGTGTTCTGGTATTTGCATCTTCATTCGGTACCTCTTATCCAATTTATTACCCCATTTCTCTTTGTCTTGAATCCGGATTAAATGTGCAAACAATCTACTCGGCCACCATCGTGGATCTTGTTTGCGCGTCATTAACATGACAATAGTGCGCTTTTAAATTGCGCGAACTACTCAAAAGTCCTTCTCTTTCCCTACTTGTACCAACTCACGTATGATAAATGCCATTAAATTACGTATCAATTTATTTTACGCGCAGCCAATTGTCAGGGCGGTGCATAATTCGGACAAATTGGGTTTAGAAGGGGACTGATTCGACAAGGGAACCATGGCCTATACATGCTCCCAGAACTGGGCTAATACAATTTGAGTAGAGTCCTTTACAACGAGACTTTATCAACCAGTTACTCGTGGTTTCTGATCCTTTACAACGAGACTTTATCAACCAGTCACTCGTGGTTTCTGAAATGATGCATGCCCTCTGTTCTTTCTCTACATCCAATGCCTATATGGCAAATATAATAAGGCTGCGGTACTAAACGAAGCAATGTTTCCGTGTATATGCCTGCTGCAATAGCATTTAGGTAATAATGTGCACTAAAGATATTGTATATTCCCTTTAGTAGCCAGATGAAATATTTATTACATACATGTAAAAACAATGAATCTACAATGCTTTATATCATATCTCTGTAGGTCCAAAAAGAAGGGAATGGTATTACCATGTATTTTTCTGAACGTGGGTTGGTTGATCCCCAAATGAATCACCGTTTTAAGCTCCTCCAATTAATTACTTGCTTGTTGTTTGAGATTTTGGCTGAGAACGATGACTTCACATATGCAGCTGTTAAACGTGCCTAAACACTGAATGTAGTATGACCGTGGGGAAACATTGGGATAGGGATCGGACACGAAGTATTCGAGCAGAATAGGGCAGAAGGGACACGGTGTGAGATTCAGTTCATTGCGACTCATTATGCATCACAAAGAAAGTAAGTAGGTCAGGCATGTTGAATTTTAGATTCTGAGCAAGATGACGAAAGGGTGGGTAGGTGGGAAGTATTGAGCGATGGAGGCCTCTGGGAACAGTTAGAAATGTTCCAAAAACAGCTGATCAGCTCAATTGCGCCTGAATGGTAAACTGTCATTGTATGTTCCGTGGGATGTACGGGAGTGGGATCCTGTCGTTAATTTCAGCTTCTAAATTTAGCACTTCGTTCATTTTCGGTTCCAAAAATATGCCAGCACTGACACCAGTGTCATCCTTTATTACATTACAAAAGTTCATGTTCTCAATATTGACATTGAAGATTTTAAAGCCCTTATTGTCCCAGGCACAACAAAATTTAAGTATCATTTTTACATGCAGTAAAAGCAGCATAACTTCAACATTACATCATTCATAAAAAGCCACTTCTTTATTCAATTCCACATGTAACAGCCTCCTGTTCAAACAGTGATTGAACACCATGCAACAGAATACAGCTCTCTAATTAAATATACCCACTGTACCTAAACGGAGCAGATGTCATACATGATTGCTCTTTTGGTAAACGCATGCAATCACAGTTGAATAATTATCAACTTGTCAGGTAAATTTACCTTAAAATCCAAGATTAACATTTGTACAATGAACTGCACCCGATAAACCCTTTCACGTAACATCTGTTTATATTGAAAAACATCTCTCCGGAATATATATCTTGCGTGAAATATTTTCTTGCGGGTGGAATCCTTTCCCTCCTTCGTATGTTTTCACCCTCCCTCTACTCGTGAAGGTGAGACCCTACTTCACTAACCACCCAATATATCTAGTCCCCCAGGTGTAAAAAAAAAAACGCTTTGTTTTTATTTGGAAACAAGTCTTGATTTCACAACATGTCAAGCAGAATTCAAAATTTCTGTTTTTTCCCTTGTCAGTTTTGACAACTTACTTTTGCATCGATTTCTTCTCTCTGTTTTTGTGCAATTTTATTTTACATGTACCTTTCCTGGTGATTGCAAACATCTGATATGATCTGTGCTGCGTGGAACGAAGCAAGCAACACCTGCTCAAGGACACAAAGCCTTCAAACTATATGACGAATTGGCCAAACTTGTGTAATTCGTTTAATTACGGTTCCTTTACTTTTCTTATTAAAGCTATTGTAACTTTTATTCTTTTTGATTTAACTAACATCTTACTTAAATTTTTAACATTTCTGTTCTTATAATCTCATTGTTCTTTTCACACTGGAAATAACATTCTTTAACATTCTTGATATTTAACACATTCAGCACCACCTACACCTTGATCCTGAATTTAGTACCTGCAGCAGTGAATGATCTCCTGCAGTGTATTCCCGGACTTGCTCTCGCTTCATATGAAACCAAAACTCATTTTGAGAACAAAGGAGCGGTTTTCCTGTCTCGATTCTCTACTGAAACTTTAGTCGGGAAATAAATGGGGTATTCATCGAAACGAGCTGTCATATCAAAAGAGAAGCATTCAATAGATTTGGTCATTGGGCCAGGTTTGGAACAAAGACAACGGGGATATTCTGCGGTGTAAATTAGGGACGACCCTTCAGAAGCTTCCGCTAGATTTCATTCCTAGCGATGTCATTTTCTTCATTTTTCGTTAATTAGTGTCTCAGCAGTTAACTTTCAAAATTGAGTTCTCAAGGATACCCTCTGTAAGCCAATACAGATTCAGTGTTTGCCCTGACTGTATATTTTGTTTGCCAATGTCAGTTAATAAGTGACCATCACCGCTGTACCATTGACACAGAAGAATCCGAACCAATCACTATCACTTGGACATCATGCCAATGTTGAGCGTTTGTACTAATTACTTGGGATCCTATTTCCCGTTGCTTTGTTCGTTGTTGTGCTCAAGTACAAGTATTGTGCATTATGTGGGGAATGTTCAGCCTCGAGGTAGCGGCAACTGATCCTTCCCGCGGGATCCAGACGGGAAACTACACAGCCAGTCGCAGGCAATTCCTTTTCCGATGAAGTATGGTCTGTTTGGCCACACGCAACAGAAATCTTTCAAAGTTTCAAATGGAGTTAGTTTCTTGGGCTCATGTATGGATTTTGAACACTTTTTGTTTTAAAACGTGCGGGCGTTAACGTGAGAATTTCTCTCATTGCGTTGGCGTTTGAATTGGAAAATAATTGACCTTAATCTAACAGGAAAACTGACCTACAGCCACTTGTTAAAAAGACAAACAAAATTTGCTGTACTTTTGTACTCTCTTATTCCTAGAACAAATAAATGTAATCATCATCAATAAAGATATCACTGAGTACAAAAAGAAACCCTGTTGGTTAGTTCTCAGTTCAACTCTTGTCCTTCTCATCCAGTTCGGTCACCTTGAAACTAAATATAAATAAAACTGTGAAGCCAGTTGTGAACATAAAATAGTGTCATGTAAATCTCAAGTCAATGCAACAGTGACAGCCCCTCACACACGGTATTCACTAGTTGGATGTATTTTCACCCAAAACAGCAAAAATAACCGAAGACTTGCAATCAATCCATAATGTGGCCTTCACTTCACTTAGGTTTACCTCAGTAGGTCTTCATTTACTTCCTTAGATGCAATATTACTCAAACGAGGGAGGAGACTTCTGTACAGAAGCATAGATTGCTTGCTTGGCTCAGGCTTTATGGGATGGATTGATCAATATAGGTTCATCAATAGAGCTCGATTATGGATTGTAACATCAATAGACTCCATCAATCTGGATGTTTACGCTTGCCTGGTTACCGGTCGTGAATCTTGCCTATATTCGCCTTGAGATCCCGGGGTTCTTCACAGTGCAAGTCAATACGATGGAAATCGATGTCCGGGCAAGGGGCAATTAATTATAAAGCAGTAATAATTATTACCTCTTTATCGTCGTGTAATTCAGTCAAATCTCTCAGTCGTGCAACGTTAAGCTGAGGTTTGCCACTGTTTTGTTCCGTGCATAATTAATTCAAGGAGCAAATGGAGCCAATGATTGATAGACTATATCAGTGCGGGTCCCGAGGAACGCATTTATATTTAATCTCCCTCGGAAGTTCTGTGCTTTGAAGACAAAAAGATTTTCTTTCTTATGGTCACACATTTATCTGTACATTTCGCGTGCGATGTACAGGTATTGTGTACCTTGTTGAGGCTCATTAAAGGTTCGGATCAAAATGCATCAAATGTTCATCCAGTTTTTCCTTCATTCAGACATACGGTTTTGGAAGGTGTTCGTATTAAACCGACTTATTCCTAACAATTTTACTTTTTCGATGAGTCTTGTGTTTCAAGTAGCTTTATTTCTATAATTGAACGTCTGCACGTATGTTAAACGTCTGCACGTTTTAACATACAAAGTTTTACAACGTTTTGAATCACTGATATTTGCATCATTACAAAGGCAAAAAGTTCATGCATTAAACAAAATAGTGCCATTACAGAAGTCGGCTTAGCATTTGGTTCCTGTAGTTCTGAATCAGTCTTAAAGATATGTGCGCGTATTTTTAGCTACATCCTATCAAACATTTATCTCTACGTTGCCTAATCTACTGATAGAACGTATTTTACTTTCCATTGCTGCGGAGTGTGCTGCTAGTTAAGATAACTACTCAGCAGAGAATTGGGGGCTTTTATTACTGAGCAGAACATTATCCACTCCTCTGGGATAATTGACATTTCTGATCATTTGATTTGATTTTAGAGAATTCTACGAGCAAAATGCTTGACTCATATCCGAGGCACACCTGGAGAATTTCAGGTTCTTTTGCCGATAGAAGTTGATAACGAGTGGGTTCCATTCGAAAATGTTCCGAATGGGCCAGGCTTCGTAATTCGAGCCAAGAGCACATTATTTCCCTCCATTCAGGTAATCTCAAAACCTCCACTCCCGAGGTATTTTTCTTTCATTACAATTTATCTTTAACTTGGCGCACCGTCATCTGTTTTTTCCTTCCAGATTACACAACGTAAATCTTTCCTGTAATGATCCGGAGTATTCGAGTTTTTCTTAAACGTTTCGACAAAAATAATATTATTTTAAAAAGAGGATTGCTGTGCTCGAACATGCTACCTCTTGTGTAAGAAACCAGCACTCTACCTCAGCATCACAGGGACACTGGTAACAGAGAAGTTCTTTGACACTAATTCATGCTTCAGTGATTTATCTGATTCCCTGAATTCGCTGAATTCACTGAAAGTTGCGTTCCATTTAGGAAAAACTCCAATAGACTTGAGCTGTACAGGCTGCAGACCCCACAAATAAAGTTACTAAGCTCTGAAATATTTTATATTTACTTCTAATCACCCTTTTCCTTGAATAACATTTATCAAAACTACTGGTAAAGAAATAACGATTTGCAATAATTATGATTTTAGAATGTCTCGATACTTTTCACCAGATCTAATTCGTAATTACTCCTGGATCCTACATTTGAAAAATATTCTTTGTATATTTATTTTCAGGACATATACTGTGCCACAACTTGTATTCGTAATCTAAGCAACGTTATTTATGACTTTCCAACCAAAAGTAAAAAAAAAAAGTTAGGGATGTGCTTACTCCCCATAGGCTTTGCTCTTCCCGGAATGCCAAACTAACACCACCAGGGTCGAACTTTTCGAAAAATATGAACAAGAAACAGACCTTTTGCCCGGATGAACTCTAAAACAATTTGATACTGACGTTTACGTTCTGTGAAAGCCTCGGCAGCACTTTTCGATCAGATTGAACAGATGAAAAGAACAGCTGTTCGGAGAGGGGAACAAACACGAACATCATCGTTTCCATGAACATATTTACGCAACGTACGTTCACTGTCGATGTTTCTGTCGGAATTGATGATTTAAACAGCCTCTGGTGTTTTTCCATCCCTGCATTGCTGGGATTTCTGACACACGTAGGGAGGAGGCAATTAGAGGCATCACATCAGTAGGGGAGCGTGAACGAAGAAATGAGTAGATAAAACACTCGTATGCGTGCGTGTCTGTGTGTGTGTGACTGTATGCGTGTGGAATAAATCACCTTTGATTATTCGCACACTTTAGTTTAAATCTTTCGTTCCCAGTTGTTATATTTGTTATAACACCAGTAACGTAACTTTATTCTGCCTCGAGAATAACAGACTGCAAAAGTTCAGTAACCGATTACAGTTCGATTTTACATAACCATCAAAAATAGGGCTTAATTTCAACATTCTGAGACGAAAATCAAGTGCAGTCTCTTAAGCTGCATTTCCTGCCCCGTGATATTGATAGATGTGTTTACCTGAAATAGACTCGCGATAAATCAAACACAGACAATTGTTTCCTCTAACCTTGTCACAACATATTTAATATATCACAATCGTAATTGCACTTCATTGATTTGATAACGTCTGCACGCCTGACGGGTAAGTTCACAATTAATGTGTTATGTCAGGTGGATTGACAGAAAATAATAAAGTAACCCTGCATCGCAACGGTTTCCAAGCTCTCGAATCACGTCACGACGCCAGATTACGACGTGACATTAGGACGCTAAATTTGTGTACAGAAACGAGCACTATTTCATCACCAGGATCACATAGTCTATCGAATTTTTATTCGAGAGCTAGAAAGGTCAGATAAATGTTCAATATTTCCCCTTTTTATGACTTATTACCTCCATTCTTTGTTATTTTCGTTCGTCGCTTGCGTAGCCAATGACAATGACATGGAAACTAAACTAAATCCCAATATTCCTCTATCTGACCGTTTATCTCTTCCATTTATCATTGTTGACCCTTTTGGTTTTTACCATTTCGGAAATGTCCAATCCAGACTAGCAGTAACAGCAGCATCAAGCAGCACAATGGGTTTTTGGTCTATCTGTCTATGATTAGGTTTGCTGTTTGGTGCAGCCTATTGACTAAGCTAGTTGATTGTATGCGCAAGGATCGTTCTAACGGCTTATCAGTTATGAACACGCGCCATGTCTCCGGGTCTCTTCAGGGACTCACTGCCTCAAATAGCGCACTAAATCATTTACTCTAATGCAGTACTTGCTCTATAACCGTCCCACAAGTGACTACGCGAGTATCCCCACCCGAAAAAAAACTACTTTTCACCAAAATCATTTACGCAACGCAATCCACTATAATAGAATTCTACAAGGCTAAAGTGCGTAGACACTTTTACCTGCAGAAGACGTAAAAATTCTTCGAAGTATAATTTACATTGATTTTGCATTTGTCAAGAAATGATGACTATTCCTTTTGTGGCTCCATGTCTACACAATAGACTATATTATTGGCTATTTGGCAAAGAGTACCCTCACTGATGCAAAAATATCTCTATTCTTGGCCAGATTAATCGCGTCACTTTTGTGCCACTCGGCAACTTTCTATGAGGCTCTCTCGGGGGTCCGCCAAGTGCGCCACTCCGTGTCACTAGTGAAGTTCCTTCGCTCGATTTTAACTATTAATCAGAAAAGGATCATTTTGTGCAGACTGGTACTGGTACATGTACTATTATCTTCGCTTATAGCTTCAAATACGTCTTCCGCATTTCAATACCATCTCACATCCCCAACTACTTTCGTCTTGTGCACAAAAACCAAGTAGTTTTTCATACAATTTCCTTTTGATGTATGCGCACCTTCTAATTCACCTTGATTACATAATATATCAACTCATTCGGCACACTTTTTCAGCCGAACAGAAAATGCCGAAAATCCGGCTTCCCGAGATAGAATAGCCAAGTCAATACACTGCAACTATGGCTGATATGTGGGTTGCTATGAATGTAGAAGAATGGATAAATAATAGCAGGTTAGTCGTAATAAATGGGCCCATCATTCCGACACATAGCTATCAGTGTACATGCTGTAACATTACCGGGCTGATTGCCCCAGTCGTTTGTTACACGGGCGGAAAGCTCTCCGCTAGATTGGGCCGTAATAAATGAATGAGAAAATGACAGCGCCAGTGGAATGGTTCATTTTTTAAAGCATTTCTCTTTCCTGTTTTTGGTCCTTTTTTTGTTCCAGTTGTGTCAGTCATTCGAGTTATATTTAATTCGTCGTCCATTAGATTGACGTCACGTGGTTTCGTCCTGCGTTCTGAACGTCTATCTTCGTGCTAACGTTCGCTTTGCTAGCTTTTCCCAACGTTTTGAGGAAAATCATTAAGATTTGTATGTGGATCAAATTTCATCGCAATTTCATGATTTCAGTGTCTTTTTGAGCTAACCTATCGTCTTTTGAACCACAATAATATAATTCATGAAGATCGCCTGATGAGGTATGACTACCAAGTAAAGCTTAGACCTTACCGACACAGCAAATCGTCCGACGCATTCATTCACAGTTCAATATTACACCGGGAAACTTACCTACAAATAGAAGGAGAAAAACAACATTTAATCATCATGTTAACTACTGGAAAATTAACAATAAAGAGTCAATGTCAATAAGCGTGAAAGTGAGACACATTGAACCCATATATGCGCTGATAACAATGAAGTTACCACGTTAGTTTCATGTAACGGAAAATCAAAGCTTTCGGTTGAACCGGAACAAACTTGCTTGAATTCCTCTCATATTAAATCAAACTCGAGGGGTCAGAATTCAGACTGGCCCTTTCTTGTTGTCAGTGAAGTTTGTTTGGCTAGAGTCAAGTTTATAGTTAGAGCAGTGTATATTAAACTTCGTGACGCACGAAGAAACAACAGGCAACTGTATTGGATTCCGAAATCATTTCCCCTTCTTGAAGATTATCTGTTCAATTGTGACGACAAAGGATGTTCCCGTGGCTGTTAACTAGGCAATGAGAAGAACCAAATGGTCCTCCTAACAGTTTGAGAAATGCACGCAAATCAAACAGATGTATGCTCCCGAAACCCTGTTTTCACCCCTGAAACCGATCTGGGCTTCATCAGCAGCAGTTGTCACAGTTGTTTTATTCCTGTGGAACTAAAACAGCTGCGATCCTGAATACTTGATCCGGTTTCGAAAAGCGGATAACCGAAGTGGATGGAGGTGAACTATGAGAAGACCAGTGCGATCTTGAACTGCAAGAACACAATTTGTGAAAAGCTACGAGTAAGGTTTCGGATCTTGCATCTGGTTGTTGTTGAAAATCTTGGCGGGTTTTTAATCATTGCAAGTGCCAATGTTCCGTGGAGGAATGGAGGATCCCCAGGGGAGCGAGTGGGAGGTAAATATTTTGCCTGCGAGAGATGCAGGGTTCTTGAAGCGAAAGATCGGAGTATATTTAGCTGCTGATTGTTCTGGGAACGCTGGTGCTAGGAATGTAACGGAATGTTCAGCTTCCCACTTTTCATCCTTCCTCCCTCCCTCTCACGCACCCACCCACTCACCCACCCAACCTCCCTTTCCTACAGGTAACAAACATGCCGCTGTTTACTCTTAATGTCGACAATGGACTAATCACTACAGGATTCCTCCTCAGACTTCACAACAAGAATCCCTTTATCACGTCTATCGGAGAATCTCATTAGATTCAGTTTATATAATTCTTAACATGGTTCAAGACCTTCCAAGAGTCTAACTTCATTTTAAGCGTAAGGCTGGTCGGTTGTGAGTTGGACCTCACCGTATCAGACCAGCATACAGCAATAGAATGAACTTCATGATGTAGTCGCTGCTAAAATGTTCATGTCATCACCAAATTTCTACATCCGCTGCTGAGCCATTCTTAAACTGGAGAATTTTGCACCCTGTTCCAATTACGTCTCAAACAAGCAACACTTTACCTCAATACGCTTCATCAGTTCCTCTTTTTTGTCTCAAAAGGTTCGGAATGATAACGTTAAAACGTTCAGTAACCAAGTCTCGGTTTGATAAGAAAAGACAAATGTGTAAGACCGTGATATTCAAATCGATGTATTGGACTATGACCATGAGATTGATGTGTCCACTTTGACCATGAGATCGGTGTGTTGGACTGTGATCTTGAGATCGATGTGTTGGACTGTGATCTTGAGATCGATGTGTCGGACTGTGACCATGAGATCGGTGTGTTGGTCTGTGATCTTGAGATCGATGTATTGGACTGCGACCCTGAGATCGATGTGTTGGACTGCGACCTTGAGATTAGTGTGTTGGACTGTGACCTTGAGATCGGTGTGTTGGACTGTGACCTTGAGATCAGTGTGTTGGACTGTGACCTTGAGATTGGTGTGTTGGACTGTGACTTTGAGATCGATGTTTTCGCTTCTCTGCTGACGATGAAACGTCACGCATTACGATCGCAATGTATCTCGCGGCGGTACTTCTCGCGGTTGAAAAAACCAAGATTTATGATCAAGAGTTATTGCTTGATTTTTTTCATTTTGCACCTAAAACGTTTCCACACGTTTCGTGGAGGTTTGAATGATTTCCGTGGTGATAGTGACGTAAGGAGAGCGACACCGTGCCGAAAGAGAGATGCGGATAAGAACGGAAACGAAAGTAAATCGGCTGAAATGTTGGTTAATTAATTCCAATCGTTTCATGCTTTTTATTTATACTCGTTCAACAGATCCATCACTTCAATGCAAACTGCCAACCG
>JBCAUG010159505.1:0-20268 GCA_038406175.1 Haplosyllis leylae | reverse complement strand
TTCTATCATTGGTCATGAGGGAAGAAGAAATTGCCTGGCACCTTGGTCCGCATGCACATCTGAATACGACCTGTGCATTTGTTCACATGTAATCACTACTTTTGTGCTGCTATATTATTATATTATTCGAAAGAAGTCATTAAAGCGATTATGACCCAGTAAACTTTCTTGCTGTTGGATGTTGCTAAAATTTGGAGTTGCATCGAAAAATATCAGTCTTTCTAAATATTTTCTAATACAAATGGATACATATTCCTTTACTTGTTTTCCACAGAATTTTTTTTTCATTTTTTACCAGTAAGAGCTCGCTTATTTTGTTTTATTTCCTCCAGCATAGATGTTTGATCTTATGACGGGAAATTAAAAGAATTTTTTTTGTAGAGGAACTAAAAAGTCGAAATTAACATTATGAATGTCAATTCTATTGACTCTCAACTAAGGTAAAAATTAAACGTAAGTTTGAGTTACCACTTTTTTACCATTCATTAGTCCCTCTTTCTATTTGTGGCCTTGGAATGTGTTGATAAATTGGTATGATGTATAATTTACAAGAAAACTAAAGAGGTGGGTATTATGTCATAAACAAGATTAGACACTGACCAAGCTCCTAAAATGGTTGCCTGAATTTTATCCACTGGAAATCTTTTGAGGAGTCCTGTAGTCATTTGGTCAGCCTGCTGAAGAGATCTCAAGAATTTTGAACGTGTCATAAAGAAAATCGAGCCGATGAATGTAGAATAGAATACCCAAAATGTCCAAAAACGTTGGAATCGTGGCTATGTTAACAAAACCAGAAAAGGGACTTTCTTCACGAGAAATTTAAAAGATATGATGGTTTTCACACACAGATTTTGCGTGACCGCAAAATCTGACATGACCAAAAATCAGGACTGGTTATCGCATTGCTTTTTTGCGCACACATTTTTGGTTAGAAATAGAACCCTGCAAGGTTTTGGTTCTTATTCAGGGGGATGAAACCAGTTCGTACACATACATGTGAACAAAGTTTGCAGAAATGTTCCCATACACACATGCAGAAAACCATATGTTCACATATAATTTCAACTTTGCAGAAACTTAACATGAAGATAACTGTAACATTCAAACAAGTTCATTGCAACTTGTAACAGCCAACGGAATTAATACAAAATTATGATTTGATTTCAAGCTAAGAACATTCAACCATTCAACATACATTGCGTAATAGATTGTTTACATTCTGGTTAAAAGTCCATTGATAATTTTACGGCCACATTTTAAAATATTAAAACTAATGGTATGTATTACAGTAGTAGATCCAGGATTTCCCAGAAGGGGTGCCAACCAATCTACTATTTGACCATTGTTTCTCAAAAACTGCATGAAAATGAGGAAATGTGGTCCGGGGGGGTGCATCCACTGCACCCCTAGATCTGCCACTGGGTAAGAAGTCAATTGTGTTTTTTCTATTTTGGTTTTGAAATTGGGTGAATTCAACGAATTAGTTGAATCAGACAAATTCTTCATGGATAGTGTAATATACTGTCTGATAATAAGTGATAAGTAACTCAAGCAATTTATTCACACATAATGTGTTCAACTATCTGTGGAAAGTGTAAGTTTGAATTTCACTATCTAAATAGAGTGCGCTTCATTTTGCACTTTCCATGCATTGTGCAATGTCACAGGATAACTATCTATGAATAGTGAATTGATCTTTGGATAGTGTAAAAGAACATTTCACCTCTCCATGGATGATCAATTCCATTGTCCATCTGAAATTGGATGAATTAAACCGATTTATTTAATTTAGTAAGATCCAAAACCCAAATAGAAAAAACGTGAATATTTGCTTTGTCACAAAGTTGAACCTTTTAACTAACAAATAAAACAGTTTAGAAGTTGCAGAAATAAATGCAAGTGAGGTGTGTGGACATAAATCTGAGCCGTTATTAACAAATGGGAGAGTAAAACAGAATTATGCGTACAAACTCGTTTTTGAATAGCTGATAAAACTAGCGTCTATGTGAGAGGTAGACATTTCACAATTTTACAATGACGGAAATTGTGGGCCTTCCAGAAAATAAGAGCTGTTACAAGTTGGATCAAATTATTGGCGACATAACATGATATTTCTTTTTCTAAAGCTTGGTTCGAAAACCGTAACTTATGCTTATTGACCGTTTACGGTCATGATAACAGGAATGGTTGTCGAAGGGAGGACAGGGTCTGTATCCTTGTAGATTGCCATTTAGTCGTGACTTATATGGCATAATGAACTTTTATCTCGGGCACAGCAAGCAAACTGCATACATTACCCATTCCGTGGAGAGTTCCCCTCTTTGGTGTCTCAGGTTTTCCAAACACTGAATTCATTTCATCTGGAGCTCAAATGCAATATGACAATGTGCAGAAATCTCTTAGACACTGGCAATGAGCCATGGGAGAATGCTCAAAGCCTAAACAAACTGAACATTCATGGAAACTCTTTTGGGAAAAGTGAAATAAACAGGACTTGTTTTCAATTTTAATGAACGCTTCAAATAAAAAGAAAAAAAACTATAAACGTTTTGTATGCAATTTGATTATCAAATTCATACCGTTCGGCACACAGAAGCGTACTTCCGTATCAAAGGATATACTTGTCACATCAACTTCAGAACACACAACTTAAATGTTAAGTTTTTGAACTGTATCTCAGCCTGAAACAAAAAATCAATCATGTAACAAATAAATCAGAAAGTTAAAAAGGGAATTTCAAAGAACATGATGATGGTGAACATTTCGAAATGTCCTTGATTTCCTGAATTTCGTAAAAAAAATAATGAGGCATTTATGATCATTTTGCGTTATATCTCTCAGTGACAAAAGGGAGATACTAGCTCAAAGCAATCTAATAAGGCAATCAAGGAAGTGAAACTCATCCCTTTTATTTCCTTCATGCTTAATAAGGAATCAAAGTAAAACATCACAGCCAAGAGAGAGAACTTATTAAACGTCCACAACGGGATCTGACGCGAAAGGTTTTAATGAAGGTCAACTAATTTTGTGGAAATTCTGATTATTTTCATGCTGTCTTTATCTCCAAACCTAATTACACCTACACCTTATTAAGGACACACCGAATTATTACATCGCAAAGCGTAAGGTTGCGAATAGGGTGAAAATTAAATCCATTACGTACAGGAAGATGAAAAAATGGCTTTTATTGAGAGACAGGATTTATCCATCTGTATTTTAAAAGCCACGTATTAAAAGACTATTATTAAAGCTGTTCCACATTTCCATCGCATGATGGATGAACTACTCTCATCAACAAGAGTAACGAGCCTTATTTAAACGCTGATGGATATTAACTAAATTATCTGCTTTAAAATGACAACTAGTTTTGTGAGTATCTCTCCGTGAAGTTAGGCATGTCACTGTTTATACGGGTGACTCATTTTCTTCTACTATGTAAATTGACTACCGGAAGAACCAGGATTAGAGGATTAACTTTTGGGAATTAAAGGATAACACCTTCACTCTCCAAGAAGTGATGGCGAGGGGAAAGATCTATTCCTGTTGGCTAAAGGGGAAAGTACAATTGAAACTTTAAAAAAAAACTGTACGTAGGTTACTGAAATTTCCTTTTTAAAGATGTGGGAAGGGGGGGGGCGAAATGATACATTCCCCTCATAAAGGCGCCTTTTTGACCTACCGGGTTGGCCTTTCCTAAGAAAAAATGGAAAAAAAACCGGATTCTTTGAAATGTGGAGGAAGGAGAAACGTTGCAGGCGTGACAGCTTCTTCTAGACATTGTAAAGTATACATTGTCAAAACCAAATTGAATATTATTTAATGATATCATGTCCATCTAAACACTGAGATGATGCAGAAAACTACTACTATTGTTTTATTGTTTTTCTGGTGTAAGCGAGTCTGCAGTGCGAGTCTTAAGTGAAAAGCATAGGGTCTCTTATGATTTGGGACAGGTCACAGAGTCACCAGATGTGAAGTTCCTTCGCTCCGTAATCATGTTACAAATTCAATTGCGAGGAACGGATCCAGGATTTGTTATCGGAGATCGCATAATTACTTGTATGAAATGAACCAACAAAAAGCTAGTCTTGAACCCGATACTAAACTTGGACCAATTCAGTGGCGGATCCAAATTTTCTGTAATTACATGAGGTTTTCTAGAAAGTATAGATCTAATACATTTCTGGTTGACGCCCCTCTAGGGACTAGCCTTTGCATTTTGGGCAAATTTCTGGTATTCAAACATTTTACCCGTGAACATTGGTATTTACCAGGTAGATACAAATTTTGATTATTACAGATAACATTGGTATTTATTTGATATATTTACACAAACAAATAAACAACTGATCATGGCGGGTAAATATCAGACATTTTTTGCCTCCCTGAGGTTGGTGTATACCTCAGCTACTGGCAACCGTAGATACCACCGCCCCATATCAGCGAAACATTCCTAGGGTTTTCTTGCTATGATCAGTATTATTATTAGTACACCCAAATTCACGACTTTTAGCATTGGTCTGGTTTAAAATGCATGGCCAATCTGAAGTCATACCATCTACAATGATGTATATTTTGCTAGCTTTTTACAGTTATTTCTACGTTAAGCGTCACGATTTGAGAGCATTTTGTACAAGGAGAGAATTTGAGGTTGAGGTGTTGTTTAGCATTTGCAAGATTCGATATTTTTGCTTTTCAAATATTTAAGACCAAAAGTCTGTCAAAAATTACAGAACATGTTGAAAATCATCCTATTCTACACGAAAATATCTTTCCAAGGAGGAAAGAAGGCTTAAGGATGGATTCCACGAAACATTCTGTTCCACTTATTTTCATTTGAGTTGTTTTTCGTCTAAATTTGATATGATATGTTTCAGTATATCTCATCATTTTGTGTATTGAATCAGATAATTTGTTTTTGCCTCTTCAGCTGTAGCAGTCTATTCCATACATCACACATCTTTGGTTTTGTGTCTTCATGGTCAAAGACAAATCAACCTTGTTGGAATCCACCTTCTTAAAGTCTTTTTGGAAAATTACATAAAATGGGCTCGAACTTCATTTTCGCTGGCCATTGATGGAACGTTTCTGCAAATGATATCAATGAAAATAGGAAAATCATAAAAACTTGTTTTTGAGTGTTTGTCTTCCAGAACTGCTGATCAATTCTGGTGACATAAAATTCTAGATGTACCCTGTTTTAATCTGTTTCCTGTGAGAAGAATACCGTGTAAGATTTAGATCCATCGAAAAGTCACTTATCACTTATTAAATAGTCCTATTTATTTTTATGAAAATAGATAAAGCTTTAAATAGCTTATCTTTCTTGGGGATTATATTTCTGTGAAGCCAATTGATTCACAATTCATCTGGGAACCCAAAGCAATTAGCGACCAAAGAAATTAAATTATAATGGAATGTCAGATCAACAGCCATAATGAAAACTTCCACATTGGGGAATGTCTTCATTGAATTGGTATCATGCCGTATAGTTCGCTGTGTCATTTCGAAGTTAGAGGGGTTCATCTGAAACAATGCACACATGCATTCAAATGAGAACACGCAGATGAGGAACGAACTTCAGATAAGCTTGTGAAGTTGGAGATAGTCATCATCATTTTCATTTGTGGACTACACTCCTGAAAGTTGTACAGTTTACAGATAGAATAGAATTTTGTGAATGAGTTAATCTACATGAACTATACAGGCACATCTAATTTTACTGGTGGCTCGGTAGAGTCACTTTTGTGGTTGGTTTGGGCTTTTTGCCCCAAAATGTTGAGCTTTTTGCACTGAGAAGTGCACCTTCATGCCCCTTGCACCCATCACTCCCCTTGCAGCCCCTTGCACCCCTCACACCCAGAAAGAGTATAAATACTCATGCAGTGTGAAAAAGTCATCAATTGCGATTTGTCCTTCAAAGAGGTAACATGTAGTAATGTTTAAAATGGTGCAAGGGGCTGTGATGGATGCAAGGGAACAAGGTTGCAAGGGATGCTAAGGCACAAGGGGTGCAAGGGTGTGAGGGTGTAAAGCGTGCAAGGGCACAGGGGCACAGGGGTACAAGGGGGGCAAGGGCAAAGGGTGCAAGGGCCTAAGGGTGCAAGTGGTGTGAGGGATGCAAGGGTGTGAGGGCACAAGGGTACAGGGGGTGTGAGGGTGCAAAGGGTACAAGGGTATGAGGGTACTAGGGTGTTAGGGATGCAAGGGTGTGAGGGTGCCGGAACTGTTAGGGGTGCAAGAGATGTGAGGGGTGCAAGAGGTGTGAGAGGTGTGAGGGGTGCGAGCTACCTGGTGAAACTTTCACAACCTGATTTTTTTCAATATATTATATTGTTTATGAACGAAGTCACTATTGCAGTTGTTCTTTAAATTCACATTAAATTCAAGTTCACAAAAACCCTTCAAAATTTTTATATGAGCCCATGCTTTCATCTAATGTCAGCTTGGTAGATTAAATTTTGTCACATTTCCGTCTTTATTTCACAAATGTTTGTTAATGTTTATCTATTTTCAAAAATTTTAGGAAACTGGTAATAGGAATAATCTACGGAAGTACAAAGTGATAAATACTTATATATATTTGTATTTAATACCTAGTATTAATTCAATAATACTTAGTTATATTTAGTCTTCATTTACTAATATGCAATACATTGTATTCAGAACAAGGATGAACTACAGTATTCAGATGAGTCAAGGGTTTGTGAAAATTTTTAAAAGCTTGCGTGTCCAGGGGAATGGAAGATTTAGCATCTGAAGTAATTAAAGGATATTGAGATCCGTAACCAGTCAAGGGGAATGCGCCTTGCTTTCACTATCATCGACTTGTTCTTGCTACAGTTTCGTGAAAATTATATTGATAAGAAACAAAACAAAAACGCCAAGGTAGGTTCATTTCGTCACAATATATAATTCTGTGAAGAGAACAATTCACAGAAAATCAAATTCTTGTTTGCACCAGGAGTGATACCTTACCTAGAATATTAATTGAACTTTGATTGGAATGCATTTTTATTACTTCAGCGTTTCTATCAAGAGATATCACAGCTGTATTAATCATGTCTTGGCATTGTTTTGTTGGCATCATTGCCGCCTAAGCCTGATGTCCGAACCAGTTTTGAAAATAGTGAGTCCTCTTTGTATCAGTTAAAGAAGGCCTATTATAATGCCTCCAAAAAGCTGTGTCAAGTACCATGTATCTACTAAATTTACTGAAGGAGAGAACTACAAAAAACATGTGAATAAACAAGGTGTTTCTTCCAAGGGTGTAAGTATCCAGTGATAGTCTGCAGGTTACCATTCAAGCAGATCAACATCACTTATTCGTTAGTAAACAAATTTTGATTTTTTTAAGCTAAAAGTTATGAAATATCTAAATACTTGTCTAAATCTTAATACTCCACCTTCAGCATTGACTAGTTTTGTGTCCACTCTGCAACCTTGGTAACTCACATTCAAAGCTAGCAGCCAGTCTGCAAAAACTCCTCTGAGTATTCAAGAGAATTTTACAGGTTCCTCAATGCATGTGCCAATTGCAAGAACTTTGGTCACCCAGAATTTAAATACAGGGCAGTGGTCTAAAGCATGACAAAACATCACCATTATTTGCTGACATCAGCATATTTGCACTATTTGGTCATTTTCGGTCCCTTGTAGACATCTGAGCATAATTAGCATGTATCCAAATAAAAGAGCATGTCCAGAGCTTCAATTTCATGGGTGTCAATAAAAATGAACTAAGAGTGAGATAACAACAAATTTTGACTGATTATGATAAATTCAATAATATCACCAGAGTCATTCAAAATAACTCCTTTTGTACTAATGGGATCTAGGGAATCATAATTTACCTTTTTGAAAAATTAATTCAAATTAACTAACTACATTTATTAATGTTTAGAATTAAATTATTTCAAGCTTAGTGCTATGTAAGTTAAATGAGGTATCATTTGTTAATTTTGGTGAAATAAATAGAAAATCAGAACAATTGGAAAAATTGTGACATTTCAAATAAACAATATGACACTCACTGAATTGTAGACAACATGTGCAAACCATGCTTAGAAAATGCATGAAATATCCATGAGTTGCCAACAAAATGGAATGTCAATTTAGATCATCTACTAATATTCTGAAAGAGCATAAAGGAGTATTTGTACTACTGGTCAGAAGATAACATGCGGCTGGGTCATTCAAGCTGGAAGCTTGCTAATTTTTTGGACAGAATTATTCCATTTAATTGCAAAGATTTTGATGAAGCACAAGTCCGATGAGTTACCCTTCAGGAGAACATTTTCCTCAAGCACTGAAACTCAAACGGAAACTAAACAAAAAAAAGGATCGTAACATATGTTTAAGAAATTTGTAGCATGTCAGAATTCCTTGGATTTTTTGTGATTGGATTTATTCTTAATATGTTTTCTACAAGTAAAATAAAGATAATTATAATTAGTTCTAGTTAATTTAGTAAGCAACATTTAAGTTATGTTCTTTGAATAAATACAGTCAGGAGAAGTGATCATAAAACGTTGTTAATTTCAGGAAATGGGTTTATATTTGTTTAAGGCTTCCGAATTTCATATTAGTTGATTTGTGTCGACTTTTGTTCAGGTGTCAAATGTTGTTCAAGCAAAATTAATCAATTTTGTTAGCAGGTTACATCGATTAGTCACCCCGTTGGTAAGAGAGGATTGGTCTTTTCCTGTGTTTTAAAAGGGAAAATACTGGAGTAAATCTACTTCATATCTATTCAACAAATCTTCCTTAGTACTGTCACAAATAAACTTAAATCTTCCAAAATTAGGCTGGATGCTCCACCAATCAGTTCTACAAGGAAGCAGGATCTCAGTGTGGGCGATGTTGATAACATACTAGCTTTGAGATCCTCCATCTAATAACCTGTCAAGGTTGAAAATGGTGCAGAAATTATTTCATGGATGGAACTCAGGAAACAACCGATCTATCGACAGTCTCATGACCCCAGTCGACCAAACACTTCACTTAGACACGCTTATTTATCAGGTTACCTTTGATGCCACCTTTGCTCTCCTTGTTGAGAATTTCTGGTCAGCAAATACACCCTCGTACGGGGGTCAAAAACAAGTATTAGATTTTTCACCTCTCGTTTATACAGACTAAATACATTGTCTGAAAATAATTATAACCCATGTTTTTAAGCGACCCTTTGTGATGTACAGCTTTTACATAAATGCCATTCCAATCGTCTGTTGTTCATGGTTAGTGTCGGGTTGCTACTGTCAAAATTACGTTTTAACTAGTTTCGAAAAGAAGTGCAAAGATGAGCTCTAGGAAGCTATCAGACAAGTGTGTCTCTGGGAAATTCTTATTCGTGGCATTAGGTCATTGCAAATTAAAGTAACTCAGACGGATAAAGTGTTCAGTTGATTTTTCCTGAAGTGCAAAGTCCGATTTCATGTGCTTACTACTGAAAAAACCATGCTTTTAGCAATTAACCATCTTTAAATTGTAACTTTTGAAAATATAATTTATTGTAAAGAAATCATTCACAGAACTTTGTTATTTTTAGGCAACTTCACAATTTTATTTTACCCTGGTTAACACGTTTACACGATTGCTTGCTCCACTAAAGAACTGAATCCTTAAACTAACCATTTGTTCACCTTGATATATTAAACCGATGGTGGCTGGCAAGTTAGACTCAGTGATTTAGGCTACCCTGACCAAACAATTTCAGTCCCTCCTTCAGTGGTTATGTACTGAACCATTTGATGGTATGGTTTTTGTTCTGTTCTCCGTTCTATTACATGCTACATGGTATTTTCAACAAAATTCAATTTTGCAGAATACTGTATGATAAAAAAAGATATTTTGATAATCAATTTTTGCAATGAAATTGATGCCTTAGTTCAGAGTAGAGTTGAGTTTGGTAAGGGAAGGATGGTTCATAACAGATTGGTCTAATAATGTGAGTTAGCTGAATCCAGCTAGAACCTGAAGCATAACTGAGGCATAACTGAAGATTATTTAAAATGTTTTAAAATAACCTAATTGCAAGGATTTCTGTAGCATAATGGTATGGCTGTGAACTCATCATCAAGAGGTTGAGTTCAAATTCAACAAAAAATTTATTATTGAACTTTTTTTCATCCACTTAGTTGATGTAGATAATTTTTTCAATTTAAAAAAGGAAAAACTCAAATCGATTACTAGAGTAAAATGTATTGTGATAGTTTCAGTCGCAAATTTCACACTTGACTTTTGTGAAGTTTACAACATTTTAGGCTAAAAAGTATCTGATTTCTTCACTGACAAAATAAAGAGTGTATCCTTTTGGTAGGAAGGCATTCACACAACAGCATTTTCCTGTTTAGACTGACTGTTACTCTTTTGTTTTACTATTCTAATTGAACAAATGAACTGATCTAAAACAAGATTGTCAGTAGAGCAGTCCTTCATTTCCCTTTTCTAGAGTATTGAAACCATTTGACGATATTTTAGTTTGAATAGATATTCTTGTACAATTAAACAAATTTGGCAATTCAAATATCATTCACAGTCCCTTTAGAAGGAAAATAATGTTTGCAATGAAACATGGTAAAGTGAGCACTACTGTGCAGCTCTAATTTCCCTAGGTTTTAAAGTGGATTGTAGACTATTTAGCACAAATTGAATTTCCATACATTTAGAGGTACAGGAGTATCAGCGTCGAAAGCAATTAAACTGTAATCAGGTCTGCAACATGTGAACATGAACGGAAGAAACAGACCCAGCTTATTGTAGAAGCAGAATGGTGTAAGGTTTCTTCATTACGGTTTATTCATTTTTCGGTCTTTTCCTTCTTTTGAGTTCCCCATACTACAACTGTGTGTGAGACATTGCTAGAATGGATTTCAGTCATTGATAAGTTGCCTAGGATTGATAGGAATATTCGTTTGCAACGTCGTTTTCGCCTGTTTTTCGCTTATGTCTTCCTTCCCATTTATTATGCCCATCCTACTTATGGTAAATTAATTTCTGAGTAACATCTGTTGTGTAATGACAACTGGATTCAATCATCTCCTGGATACCACAAGTAATCAACAAATTCCTACAAATTAATCTTGTGGTTCGTCATTTATTTTGCGTCATCTTCTTACGTTGCCATGCTTCTTTTCAATGAATGATGATTACCTAATGATGGAAACCTGAGCCATACAAAGTAGTGAATTGAAGTTATCTTGCAGAACAATGTGGACACAAAGACGTCTTTTAGCACAACAGGTGGCGCATCCTATACTTTTCTTGACATTTTGCACCATGCCACCTTAACTGATAAAATGTTCCTAAGTAATGGAGACAATATTTCTGATTAATTTGGAGTCTTAAGTCAAAGCGCAAGGGTTTAGCGAACCACTTGCGTCTGAAGTCTTGGTCGCCTTGTAAAGTGCAACTTCATATCGCGTTCACTACAATTGCACTCAGACAGGCCAATTCCATGTGCGATTTAACTTTTGTATCGAGCAGCATATGGAGAGCAACAGACTTCAGTTAAAGGAAAATCAGTCACTTCAGGTTTCATTTTCAGGCCAGTCTTTCAGGATATTTGTCGGAAAGTGTCTTCATTAACGAGCTTAAACAAATCACGCAATCCCGCAATTTTCTAGTTGTTTTGTACTACATACAGGACTACTCGGGCCGTAGTGAGGCTCGTGACATACTGCTGATACGCCATTCAGCGCAAGTAAAAATGCATAGATTCCAAGTCAAGTCCAGCTGGACGCCATCCAGCAATCCTGATTTTCAGTGATTCATTCCCCATAATTATAATATGTTGCATTCCCCAACTTTTGTAGAGACTTTGTGCACTTTTAGTCAGAAGGATGGGTGGTTTCACCAAGTTTTTTTCTTTTTCAGACAAAATAACTCATCAACACGGTCACAGAGGGATCAGGTACTACAAATTGGGTCCCATTTTCTCATGCATTAGCTGACTTTTACCAAGTTTGTTTTTGATCGATAAAAGGTGTACAAAAATCCCTCAACAGAACTTAGTATGGTTATGAAACTAATCAATCAAAACATTAAATTCAAACCAAAAATCTCCATCTTTACAAAAGCGATTGATAATAAAGGACACAGAGGAATTAGTGTCGCAGATAATTAAAATGTCATCAGCTTCCTAATGACTTCAGAATAAAAAAGCTGCTTCTGGTGAATAGCCAGACAGCAACAATACACGAGCAGCTTTTTAGTGATAAGCTTCCTTTCTTTTTGCCAGCTGATTTACAGCAAATTGGAATTTTCCATTAATGTGTAACATTCTCATTGATTACTTTTGATGATGCTATTATTGTGCAAACTTAATCCATAAAAGACCCAATGTTGGGAGAGATGTTTCAGTCTGAAAGAAGCCTTTCTTACGAGTCTTACAAAGGAAAGCCATTGCTAACATGTGTGTCTCCAATTTCCGGACTGCCAGGTCTCCAAACATGTTTCAGATATTCAGATGAACAAATATGTTTGAATTGCTGGAATTGCCTTCGTTTGGTGTCTGGTATACTGAAGTTGACTTGGTATTCCATTGGAACATTTTTCACAAACTTTCTTGTACGTCTTTTGTGGTTCAATTTTCCTCGCTTGAAAGAAAAGAAGCACGCTAGCAAAATTATTTTTCTGACTTCGTCAAATACTGTCTGTTATAAACATACAGGTTTCTGCCATGTCTCATCGTATGATCAATTTGATAAATGGACTAAAAGCACGCCATTAGTATCAGAAAAATCCGTGCTTAAGTTTTGTTGAAGATAAGGAGCAATATCAACTTGCTTTTGACCTTCCGTACGAGGAAAATACATAGGTCAAACATCTTTTTTCTGTTTGTCCTTTCTGTTTGATCATTCACACACATCTTTTATTGAAAATTCTTCGCAAAAGGTAATTTTATTCAAAGATCATTTAAAATTTGAAAAGAAATACATTTTACATAAATATCAAGAGGGACCACAATAGTTTGACATAAGAATATTTTTATCTATTCAAAGGATTTTAGTTGGTTTATTCTGACATCTAATGTTCATGACCAGAATGCTTGTAATATTTGCATGGTTGATGACACAAAGGATTACATGGCAAATCGAACAAACAGGATTGACACAACACTAATGTATCATGGACCTCGTGTCTATTCCTGTAACTCAAAGATTACTTGGGTTCTGAAACCAAGATGCAATAATCCAGAGTTTATAATTATAAACGAATGCCTTGCTATTGAAATTTGCGTCAAGCTTTAATTTCGAAGTCTTGGCGAGACGCTCGTATAATCTTTTTGATTAATTTTAGTTTTGATTAACTTCTTCATTTTTCGATCACCTGTTGCTCTCTGCGAATGATTGGAAAAATAGTGGAGGTTCGGAAGAGTGATGCAATCACTTTACTTTATTTCTTAAACTGTTTATTGTGTGGGACATCCTTTGGTAAAATGTTTGACTCTTTTCGAGTGGTTGGTGGTCATTGTTCGTCATTTGTAAAATGTTTACCCTTCATTGATAAACTAGTCGCTTCTGCAGTAACAACTGATTTAATAAACACAACTCGTGCTTCTCAATTTCCTCTCCTCTTCAAGAAAATCTTGTTCCACGGACAAATTCAATTGCATGTGTCTGAGGGCTCCGAGTAATCAGTGTCAAATGTAATTGGGATGTGATTAGATTAAGCACATAACCAGTGACCAGGAAACGTATGCAGCTGCTAAACAGCCGGAGTAGCGAAACTATGTGTTTCTGCGACAAAAGGTTTCCTGAGGCAAACAAATTCAACTTATTTGTATTCCAAATTTTGGGTTTTTACAGTAAAATACAGATGTTATAGTGCTGAGCTATTACCTGTAATGTCAAATGTCTGACATTATGAGAACAGAACCTAGCTTAAGGTATATAAATAAAAATGTTACCTCCCAGTGATCACTTACCCAAGATGAAATTCTGGTACTTTAGGTTTTTTTGAAAAGGCACTGTCCGTTAACTCTAGAGATTCAAAAGAGCTTCCACATCACTTGTTTTTTCTCAACGTGAGGTTTTGTCATTTTAGGAGAATGATACACGATCTTGAAACATGTTTACCTGTTTGGACACATTTATTGGAACCTAACTTCCAAATAAGACTTCATCATACAGAATAAAGCAATGTCATTTGTCTAACGCTTATTGTGTACCTTGACATTTTTTATTGCTGCATTCTGTATGTTGTGCTTTTTTACTTTTTTGAATCTATTATTATACGGATAAGCCTGCGTTCACAGTTGATAATGTTCTTTGAAATTTTTCATTGAAACTGTCGGTAGGAAATTAACTGTAGATGAGCTAAATTTTATGGGTGTGTATCACACACAGTAAATTGCCATATCTCAATATCATTTATTGGTTATTTTATGTTAATAAATGATCAGTCCACAATACATTGTGCACTCATAAATTAGATACAAAATGTTCTAATGTGTCTCATTTATTTATTTTATACCTGAAATTACCATTTCCATTTAATTCACTAATTGTCAGTAAAGAGGTCCCTGACCACTCAGCTTCCACTGCATTGCAGTCGTGCTGATTTCAAATGCAAGAGCACTATGATTTCAGGAAAGAGACCTGCATTTCCGGGGGACCTATTTCGGAAATCTTATATTTTCTGTGTCAGTTGAATTATAAACTGATTTAGTTTGGCATATCGGACATTTTACTCTTCATAATTTGGATGGATGAATAAAAGCCACTGAGAAAGTATCGATCGTCATACTTTTGTAATTGGGCAAAATGTGTACATTTATTTTACCTCTTCACACATATATCGCAAATGGTTTTTAAATTGAAATTATTGACTCTTGAAGTATATTTGAAGGAACGTAATTCATTATGTATTTGGTCATGCAATTGTGATATCCATAACTTGGTGATTTGAATTTTATTGTCCTGAAGTAATGCTTGTGTCCATGACATTTCCAGTGCTTTCATTCATTTGCAGTCACTTTTATCAGCTAATATGGGTCTTTTGAAGGACAGTTTTCATGCTGGTAACATTTTCACTACCTGTCTCGTTGTGCTCTGTGTTTCAGAAAAATGAATATGTAGAGATTTTTTATTGGTTCAAGGTAAGAACGTCAGCAAATATTCCTTCATACATCGGGACATTAGTCACAAAACAATGGACAGAAAATCAGTTAACTTGTGTCTTTGCAGTTCCAAGAGGTTTAGAAAAGTAAAAACTGGGCTGAACAATTTCTGTTAAGCTGTTTTCTTTGTTTCAGAGGAAACCAATCCCCAGAACGAAATGTGATGACCCTCCCACTATGCTTTTACAAACCCAGAATACCAAAGGTAAACGTGTAAATGAAAGGACTGGTTCGAAAGTCTGGAGTCCTCAATTCACATGGAAATAGCAAAATATATAGGTTTATATTCAGAATCTTACGCCGATGAACAATGGTAACTGAAAAAGTCGGTTTCGATCTTTGTAGCTATTTTATCAAACACGTTAAAACAGTATTTTAGGTGCCATTTCTTGCAATTAATGTAAGTTTTCCAGTGTTAATTTGAATAGAACGAGGTCGATACTCCCAGTAATGATTAGGCTTCATAACAATAGGTTATGATTGGAAGTCTTTTACATCTTGCTACTGTTTGACTTGTATCTGACTGTAATTTTAGCGATTTGGAAATAAAATTAGGTTTATTCCTCCTTGAAACAGTTTGTCATCAGGCTCCTGGAAATAAGTTATTACGAAGTGTGGTTGCGCAATCCCTGTGTTGGGTTTGTAAAAGTTTGATTATTCTGCTCAAAAACAGTGAAAGCCTTTTAATATTTGTAGACTATTTTAAATTTTGAAATGAGTTCCAAAAATAAAGTAGGTCTTTCAGTTCAGACCCTTATGTTGGTGCTTATACTTTACGAATAAATGGCCAAGTGAACATTTATAGATTAAGAAATTACATGACGTGACGTGATTCTGTTGAATGAGTCAGATGAAAACGCAACAGTAATGTGTTACGCAAAAGGAAATACAAAAGAAACAATTGCAGCACGATTACACTTCTCATGTGAAATTTTGATAAGATTGAGATCATCACAATTAAGAGGGAAATTACTGGTATTGTGAGCAAATGTGGCTTGGTTTGTGTTGGTGATGATGTAATTACACGATGTGACAGGCAGGTTCTGTTTACTGGAAGGAGACACGAGAACTATAATTTCCTTTTAAAGGAGCATTTTGAATGGGAATACAAAACAAAGTCATAAAATTTGATATATCTGTTGCTTAAAATTATCGTTTTTCCAGTAATTGACCCGAAAATTTGGTAATTTCGCAGAAGGCCTGTCCCGCTTGTGCACAATCAAGATCTGAAGATGTTCATTCCAAACTGTAGGTGGGTAGGTTGAGCTTCAATAAGTCTGAGTTTGAAAAATAAGTTTCATTTAAAATACCGCGAAGCTGCAACAACATAGGCCATTAAGACATCTGTCCATACTGGGACGATTCATGTAGAACCATCCCCAAACTTTGCCGCGTGTTTGGTAAAATCTGTTGAATAGAAGTCTGCAGGCTTTCTTTGATGTCGGTGGTGAATGAGATCGAAAAGACCTTGAGACATATTTGCTGAGATGATGAGAACCTCTATTACATGGGGCACTAAGCACACAATATAGACTGAGTAACAATGCACCAGTGACTCCACGTTAGTCACAGTCAACAGATCAGGGTCTTATGTGGCAACAAATCTGATCAATAACACCCCTCATGACAGATGTCTACATGTCTGTCATTCGTAAGCAGCCAAGAGTAAATAGAAGATGGGAATCAGATTGATAGAGCCCCTGGGTCAGATCATAACAGCTTCTTTTATTGTTAGCTTCCTTCTCCACTTGATAGGATATGGTGTGAAATTCTCTGTGGATCTTGTCTCGTAAGTGATACAATATTTTCCCAGAACTGAAGTTTCAAACTTGCAAACAGAAACTTGCTTGAATGTTGTGTAAAATCTGAATGTTATTAAAGGTCATTCGACAGTTTTGTTAACACAAATAAACAGAACTTGGTAATTAAAGACAAAATGAAGTAGCCAATGTCTTGATAATAAGGTCTATGGAATGACAAAACATATAGTATGACATCAGGACGTCATAATCAGCCTGCAAAAAATTAACATCCGCAAGTGAGTTTTGCATTTTTAGAATTTTCACTTTTTATTGAAAATATTTAAATTCATTTAATATGTACATCAAAATAGTTATGGGTATTACAAACTTTATATCTTCATATTTAATTCCATATAATTATATTTTAAGAGAGGGCCACTTTCACACCAAACAGCCATTCGAGGTTTTCACAAATGAACAACATTGGCAATAGTGGTAATATTGCCATTTGTGTGTTCCCATACATTTGCAGTTTCCTTCTTTATTCTAATCATATTGCATCAGTAAATGCCTAATTAGATATCACTGGGTACAAGAGGATTATATTTCAAGGTTGGATACTTTGGTAGCCCAGTAAATTCCAAATGCCACAGCTAAATTACAAATGGCAATATTGGCATTCTTGTATTGCGGAGAGTTTGTGAAAACCTGGATTAGATCTCCCCACCCCTTTGAACCCTGCCACTGCCTGGACCCTTACTACTCCCAAGATCCCGCCAGCCCCTAGACCCCTTGGCAGAGTTTTGTGTACAGTTTTGGTCACTATTTCGTGAGCAGGACCACCCAGTCTTATCTTATTTTATTCGATAGACAATCAGTATTAGCTGGTAACGATGGCAATTGTGCACATGTCTTAGATCTAATTAGTCAGAGAAAAGTAACTTCAACACAAGACATTGCAAGAGTACACAGACTACAACGTTAGTGCAGATGATCATTTCCATGTGTGTCAGGAATTGTTGCATTAAAGCTAGAAAGATGGATTTTTATTGAAAAGCTTGAGAGCAAAGTACCCTTCTTTGTACGTTCTGTCCCTTAAAAATTTTGTGCTTGGTACAAAAATAAGTATTGATGTAGTAGTGCTCACAGTCAAAACAAACCCGTTCAGAGTTTTTGAGTGACATTTGAAACAATTAAATGATAATATTCATGTAACTTATTTCCTGAAAAATCGATAACAATTAATTTTTCAAAGAATAATTGCAATAAAATAATTTTCCAAAGCAAATTAATCGAGTTTTCCCTAAATAGAGATGCATTCTGCAGATTCTACAGAATCACGAGAAAACAAAAAAATCCAGTAGCAAAATGTTGTCCTCACTAGGAAGTTACCCCAGGTGACTCTGACTTTACTGCCCTGCATGCTACTATCTGAGCTAATTCCCCTATTTGCCCCAAGTCTTAGACCTTTAGATCCTTATATATTCATGCTCCATTGATTTTTGGACTTAGAGAATTTTTTGGAATCAGTAGAGCATGAATATATAAGGATCTAAAGGGCTGAGACTTTCAGCAAATAGGGGAATTAGCTCAGATAGTAGCATACACGGCAGTAAGGTCAGAGGTCCTGGGTTCACTTCTCAGTGAGGGTAATATTTTGCTACTGGATTTTTTTTGTTCTTTCGTGACTCTGTAGAATCTATAGAATTCATCTCTATTTGGGGAAAACTCTAGTGTGCCTGTGGCAAAATGATAAACTAACTTACGTGATCCTTCAGAAATAGTTGTTTAAAATTTAAAGAAGTACCATTGGCTTGAAATTATTTGTTGTTAAATATCTAATTTCTTTTTCTGAAATAATACATTTGATGATTTCCCTGATGACCTAAAAGTTCAAAGTTATAATGTTCGGTACATCTAAATTGATTTTGTTAGCCAAAGAACCAGTCCAGTAAAGGATATGTTTCATGTCATTCCTTATCTGGATTTTATTAAGTCTCTCTCTTTGAGGCATGTTTAATTCTGACTGACCAGTTTGCATGCAAGTTGGCTCTGTAGCAATTCTAGGAAGCACTGCCGGTCAAACTGAAATATTTTTTCTTCAATAAGAATGTTTGCATCTAACTACCTTAAGAAATATGAAGAAATAATTTTCATAATGCGCTATCCAGACCAACCAAACATTTATGGATAGAAATGATCGAATTTATAGATTTATTTCACATGACGGGAGTGGAGATAAAAGTTTACGGTTTTACACTCTGACTTATTCAGTTATTCATCATCATTTTATTTCGTATTATTTCAGCCCAATTACCATGATTTTATCTCGGTGTCATGTGGGAAATTAGAGAACACAGATTTATGAAAGGAACACCCACTTACTAAATCAAAAAGTAGCAATTTTCACAAGAAGCAATTCTATCTTTGTTCCTTTGAAGGCAGGTCATTTACTCGTCACTTTTCTCTCCTCTCTCCCTGGTACGTGTGCGAAATGTGCCGTTATAAAACTTGGGAATGAACTTTTTTCCATTTGATACTATTCCTTTATATTAGCTTGTGATTTTAAGAAAAAAAATCCTGCCAAAATACATAAAGTAATTGGTCTTTGGTCTTCGAGTTTTCGAATCCTCTCTGTTACCAGTGTCTTCCTGGTGCTGTGGTACCATGCTGGTTTCTTACTCAAGACAAAGCAGGTTCGAATACTCCTTTTTTACCAAAGTGTTCTACAAAATCTGTAGATTCTACAGATTATTTAGAATTCATTTAGGGAAAACTCGATTGTGTGCGAACTTTTGGCACCCGTCCGTCTCAAAGTATTTTGTATCAAAGTATTTAGCATGATGCCATTGAATAATGGTTGCATTTGTATATTATTAACTTGAGATCCGTGACTGTAAAATTATTGAGCTAGCCAAAATCCAGGATTTATCCAATTAGATGCCTCTTAAAGCCACCGAAGAACATTTCAAATTATTCTTGTTTTCGTTTCAATCACAGATTCACTGCCCACTGCCTGGGTATCACACTGTCAAAAATTTAAGATGATATAGGCCGTGATTTTATAGTACACTGTCATAAGAGGATACCTTCACTATGGGCGGGTGGTCTATCGGTAATGGGACCTTGAACAGTTTGTGGATGGGGTTGAGTAGTTTCGAATAAAATTGTAGTCTATATATGATGAACGACATGGGCATAGAAAATCTCTCACTGTGCAGTTAAATTCAGGACCGTTGAGGAGGGAATCACATAGCCTTTACAATGGTCTATGAGAAAAAGATTTTGAAACATCAAGGAATAAAGGAGACATTTGTTACCGACCGCGTACGTAGTACGATAGGAAGGTTATGTTTTCACAGGCATGAGTCTGTCTGTCCACAGGGGGGTGGGGGGGTACCC
>JBCAUG010159394.1:0-20268 GCA_038406175.1 Haplosyllis leylae | reverse complement strand
GTTTACACCAGTTTTTGCACATGTGTCAGAAATTATTGATTGACAAAAAAGGGGTGGTCACACAAAATGGTAATTTTGTTTAATTCCCTGTATATTTATATTTAAATATTATTTGGTGCAAAATCCCACTACACAATACTTTCAAACTATGTAATAATCTTTAAAGTGGATGCTCAGATGTCTGAGATATTTGCAGATTTTTCAATGAAAAAATCCCAGAAAAATTCCATCCATTGAGTTCAATAGGTCAGAAATGATTGATATTGTCATTTTAGTCAGAAATTAGTGATGTTCCTGCAGGGTGTGTTACCTCTTGATGTAAATTAAAAGTGTCTCCCAGTAAAAGCCACAGTGTGGTCGGATCTGGTTCCACATTTTTTATGATTACCATTTGTCATTTTGGCTGGAGATGAATGGGCACAGATTCAGAAAGATATTGATGTCTGTGACAATGGTGGATGGGATGCATTTTGAGGATTCTGTCTCTAAATTTGGAACAAAATTAATCAGAAAGTTGCATTGAAAGAAGTCCAAGTGGCGGGCCCTTGTCAACACTAGTTAACTAGTATACATTGCCGGAAAGGACCTACAAACTTAGAATTAGTCCATATCTCTTCCGTCAAAATTTCCCTGAGGTGAACACCTAAAGTAGAAGATGAAAATTCAGTAAATAGTTAGATATTTGAGGTTCAAGGAATCAGTCAATAAAACTATCTATTTTCCAAGTGGATTAGTTCAAAGTGTGCAAACAAGTTGTACAAAAAATGAAAGAAAAATCTCATGTCGTACGTTGCTAACGAAAGAGAAAGTCTCTGAAATTGCGTAGCGCAGAATCAAGTCAGCAAATTGTTTTAAAATTACACTGGATCATTCTAACGGACTGATTAAGGAAACCTTTAAAAAGCCTGTTTTGTGTTCCAGCAAAATTGCATTCAACACATGGATACGCAATAAAAAATATATTTGAAATTTTATCAATCTTTCACGTAAGAAAAGAAATATATCATCCTGAAGGAGCTTCAGAAAATTCGGACTGAAACGGAAATATCACTAATTTCTGACAAAAGTTTTACAATGGAAGTCTATGGGGTTTCAGATTTTGAATGGTGCAGCCCCTACAGCTGACCTTACAAAAGTAATTTTTGCAATAAAAATTGCATATTAGTGTTGTGATCCGAGTGATGTGGCCATTTTTCAAGTTTTCAATTTAGAAGTAGGTTAGAAATGACAAAAACAAGCACATGGTCAAAAATTTCTGAATAATGTCCAATCAGTAATTCTGACAACTTAAACTTTCTTCACTAATTTCTGACAGGGTGTCAGAAATAACTGACTTCAATGGGATTTGCAATAGTAACATTAGGAGAGTCAGAAATTAGTGATTGATAAAACTGGTTTGAACTGGTTTAAACCAGTTTGTGCACAGTTGTCAGAAATTAGTGATCGACAAAAAAGGGGTGGTCACACAAAATGTTAATTTTCTTTGATTCCCTGCATATTTACATTTAAAATATTATCTGGTAGAAAATCCCACTATACAATCCTTTCAAACTATGTAATGATTTTCAAAGATGATGCTCAGATGTCTGAGATATTTACAGATTTTTCAAGGGGAAATCCAAGAAAGATTCCACCCATTGACTTCAATGGGTCAGAAATTAGTGATATTTGCATTTTAGTCCGAATTTTCAGAAGTTCCTTCAGGGTGTACAAGACTATCCATGCCAGTGCCTAATAAATAGAAGGCAACACCGGTAAAATCCCAACCATTGTGACTTCGGTGTCGAAAACTGAGGGTCATACAGGCATAGGTTATAAAACTTACTCATAGTTAAATGAAAGACAAGGAGTCTCTGATCCTTGATATCATTTAACTACATCATTTTTCTTTTCAAAGGAAAACAAATCTTAGTAATAGAACACAAAGTGAAAAGAATACTCATGAAGATATCATACTTCTGAGAATCAGATAACTCAAAAATTGGTTTCGAAAGCTGAAAGATACACTTATTTGTTTAAATTTCTGGCAATTTTGTTTCAGTACTTTAATATATGTCATGCGGACGAAAGCTGGCGCCGCCGTTCTTAGTGGTTATGCATAACTTTAAACAATTTTATGGGCCTGTAAGCTCCATTCTTGTGGGAAGGCTGTAGCCTGTGTCTGGGATCAGGAGCTATTTTTAGCATTTACTGCTGGTGGCCCCTAGGTGGCGAGACTGCCTGGCCCAATCCTACCACTGCACAGAATCAGAACCATCCACATTTAATGTAATCATTGTAATGACATCAATATGGAATGCCTACATCACTTGTCATGCCATTTCGATACTAATATATAAGGATGGTTTCCCATCTTATAGGGAGACTAGACTGGATGAGACAAGTTATGAGAGACAGGTTGGGGACTACTTCTGTGAATAGTTCCTTTCCATAGTAAACCCAAAACACCTCTAAGGAAGGCCACTGTGCCACACTGATGGGTCACGTACTCTGTCAGGTTCTGGAAGCTCTCATGGAGGTATGTTATATCGAAATCCTTAAGACTTTGTTTCATTTCGAACTGAAGGACTGACTAGTGTATGTCAGCATTATTTATTATTTTGCTCCAGAAGACACTGTAGAACTCCATGTAAGCATGAAGACGAATGTCCTCACCTAGCCAGACCACCAGGGCCTTTTCGAATCTGTGTGAGTGAGCAGTCGCTTCATTTATCGAATTAGAGTGAGTGATATAGTATACATCCGTTTCACTCCGTTCAATTTTCAGTCAAGTGATTTGTCAACTTGATCAGAATATCCTACAAATGTGTATCAATTTAAGTGGCTAAAATACTTTGTTTAATTGTAAGACGCATAGCTGTGAGCGCAAATAAAAACAAAATCACGCTACATTTGACACAAAACCATGACTTAAGTATTAACTTAATACTTATTGCCTAAATATCCGCAAACGACAAATATACTTTTAAGCTCTACAGTAAAGTCTCGAATCTAATATACAAACACAGGTAGATATGTATCATCACTGATTAGCGTTTTTCCGTACATGTAATAGAGATATCTTTTTTGCTGATAGTTATCTACTGTCAAATCGTTTTTGTTGAATTGTGGACAGTAGGTCTTCATTCCGTCTTGTTACGCGGTTGATGTATGTGTTAAAAATATTATATTCGGGTCAGAAGGTCACTAAAGTGTCACTCTGTATAGTTCCTTTTTTTAGCAAGAAACTCCGACCGGGTTGTTTCATTGCCTTTAATCAACAGGCCATGCACTCAGTTTTTCTCATCTACTGAATATAACTCTATTAAAGTAAAGTTTTAAGCGAGTCTAGAGCAAGAGATTAACCAAAAAAATACCCTACACCAAACAAAAATACATCAGTGAGCATCATTAATTCAAGTGAAAACAAGCCCAAATATGGTTAGAGCTGGTCACCAGCAAACAGTTTCATTGCAAAAGGTAGATTCTAAAGCCACGAATGTGAAACGAAATTTGAGATCAATGGACAGCTCACTTTTGTTATTTTATCCAAAATTATATCCAATCATCAAGGGGGAAGTCTAGATCTGATCAGAGATACATGTTTTTTTTCTTGACTGCATTAAGATATTCAATTACGATATTCTAATACGTCTAAAACGTTCGGGTATTGATAAAAGTAACCGAAGTATTATGGTGTCTTGGTAACATCTAAATATTGTTACCACGTACGGACAGATACATTCTTACAGAACAAAAGTGATGATATCAAATGATCACAGTGTGCACCATTCATATCATAGTGTTCTGATGTGCATAGGTACTATATATCATTACCTGAAAGTATTTCTATCTCCAAATGTCAAATTTCCATTTTATTTATTCCCGTGATCATAATTTATCGATATATTTCTCTCACTGCGGTGGATCGCATGAATATGAGTCTATTTGATCATCATGGAGTAGTAAAACTAGCCTAGTTTTGCAAAATGAGTTGAAAGACGGGTCAATATTTGATCAGTGGTTAACTGTATTTATTTCAAGTACTGTTTACTCTGTGGTCTATAATAGTCACTTAGTTACTAAAAATGATAACTACATCTTCGTAACAAATGACACCAGTTAGATGTTTTAAAAAAGACATTGGTAGAGAGAGCTCAATCCACAGTAACTGTCTACGTCTCTTATTCTGAGGGAATGGCCCAAAATAAGGCAGATTGAAAATTAGAAAGTAGCAAAGAAAATATAAAAATGGAAATTTGAAGTACATGTAGCCTAGTTCTGTGCCATTTTCAGGAGTGTACCTTAATGATACCCAAAAACAACATCTTGGTAATTTCACAGTTGACGTCCCAGTGGACCGTGGAAAAAATAGCAAAACCTATGTTTCCACTGGACAAGCACACTGATCTCGGTGGTAAGTGTTATTGGTTACTGTGGCACGAGCGTTTCATATTTGAATATGAATAAACCCGAACCAATTAATTAAGTTCATCATTGGGACTTTAATGACAGTTTTCAACTCAAGAATTTACTTTTCATTCTCATTGTATGGTAAACGAGGATTATTGTTCCGTATTGAACATTTCTCTACGTGATGTGTGACCACTTCAAACTATTGACCCCCATCATATGCATATCTACTGTGAATATCTATTGGTGATTTCACTGCATGGGCACCTTTTGGGCTTTTGTTTTCCCCTGTGGGGCTCCTGTTAGGTTGTTTTCAGAAGTCGGTCTACTGATCGGTAGGATCAGATTAATTAATTACGATAATCCAGATAGAAGAAAATAATGAAATACATATGGATTAGCACGCACTGGAGTGTGAATACACAATGAGTACACAGCTTGAAGAAGCTGTGTTGTTGTGAAAGCTCTTTATGAACTGCAAAGCTCATTTCAATTCTTCATGGCTTAAAGCTTCGGGACTCCCAAGGTTATTAGTATTAAGGTGTTCATGTTGAAATATCAATTTCTGAAAGGTTCGGCAGATAAACCACAAAATGGCGAGATTGTGGTTCAAGGAGCTGTTCTGAAAAGAAAATTTCCAGCGGATTCAGAGGGATTCTTGATACACTCGAAATATCATTTTCCCAATTTCGAACTTCACTTGGCGCAGTAGACTCTAATTATAATTTTGCTTTTATTGTTTTAATCTTGAGTCACCTGTCACACTTTATGCAATATCTTTAGAGTGTAGAATTTGTATTCATTGCGTATTTATTGATTATCACATAATATGAAAGTTCCATTAATTTATTACGAATTTTTTCATAATAATTTCCAGTGGAGATGCTGGGAAAGACACACCTTTCACTATGCATCATTACAACCGAAATCCTGGATTCGCTGCTGCCAAACAATATTCATTATACATTTTGAGCAATTGATCTTTTTAGAACTTCTAAATCTGTAAAACTTCTCAAATCTGTAGAAAAATTGAAATAGTCATCTCATGATCCCGAGAGGACCTGAAACTGTATCACTTGTAGTCCTGTTGAACTCTGCTTACAAGTAAAGTAAAATATCACTGACGGAGAGTTCTGCCAACCTTCGAATCATTCTCAAATTGGAGTGGTAATGAAAGTGACACTTTGCTGTTTTAAATTGCATTGACTTTTTTCTTTAACTGTAACTGACCTGCATCAAATTTATATGGAAATATATCTTACCTGGCATCAGTGATGACATTGATAATAAAAGCCCATTTGCCACAAAGACAATATTTTGACATTCAAATGTGCTTTTATCTAAAGAATTCAATAAAACTTCCCGAACAAGTTGCAAATAAAAGACTTAAGTGCAATGCACACACTGAGTAAGTGCAACACGTGCCAGAGTTTGGTTTTGGTCTTTTAGAAGTAAATGAGGGGTGACAACATTGGTTTTTGTCGGGATAAAGACTTAATTTATTGTTCACTGAACAGCGTGAATTTTTAATTTGCATTTTAGGGTTCATTATGACATTGGATCGTGATATTTTTTGGCAGTGGAAATTTGATTATTAGTTTAGAGTGAGGCCTTTCTCGGTAATTCAGGATGTCAGAAGTTTAAAGTATTTATTCTGTCAAGTAATTTTATGCAAACTGATTGTGATCAACAACATAAAAACAAATAACCTATATGTACCTCATTTCGGTAATCCAACATACATGATTATTTCTCCAAGTTGAGTACATCATGCACATTAATCAGTGGACTTTCTAAGTTGAAACCTAAATTCAATATAACTATTTTATTATGTCAGTGCAGACGATGAGTTATGGTATTCTACAGGGCAACGGACACTGCGCAAAAAGAACTCAGCACTTTTGATCCAAGTCCATTTACGGGAGTCAGGGGGAGGGGGAGAATTGGTCCAAAACTACCAATATTGTATCCATTTGCTTCAGGTCAGTTTTGTTCCTCACTTCACGGAAGACTGGACCAAAACCGTCATTAATCTACGCGTCTATTTCGATTGAAATTGACTGGACGAAACGTCCTTATGATTTGACAGAGTGATTACAACTCCAACACCAGTGGCGGATTCAGGATTTCCCAGGGGGTGGCGTCAACCTACTATTTGACCAATTTTTCCCAAAAAGTGCATCAAAATGAAGACATTTTGGCCCAGAGAGGGGTGCGCACGTCCCTGGCGCCCCTTAGATCCGCCTCTGAACACATATTCATGTAATAGCTCTTTATTTGAGCAACTTTCTGGAAAGATAAGTTTGTTTTCCAAATCGTGTAATTTGGAAATAGGCAAGAATTAAAGAAATTATTCCAGTGATAGATCTAGGGGTGGACTCCTAGCATCCGCTCCTCCTCCAATGTACAAACATTTTCTCAATTACGTGTGGAAAATTGAAAACCTTTGCAAAATCTGAAGGATTGGACCCCCCGGAGAATCCTGAATCCGCCTCAGAATTCCATATTCATTACGATTTTCAGACAAATATATATTCAGATGATATATCATTTACAATGAACTGAGCTGTTTGCCAACTGCAATAAATCATATTTCTAATTTTAATGTTACGCAGGCTACTAATATTATTGTTATACAATCTTTTCTTTTATTTTTATTTTAAATTTAAATCCAGATGTTTGGCTCAGCTCAAACGAAAACAATACGTAGCCATTTTTGATGAAAAACCACCTGCATTTGATCTCCGTTACAATAATTACTTGTGCGGTGAATGAGAATCATTAGAAAATACATCCACCTGCTCCGCATTTTAAACTATGTTTTGGCACCGAAAGTGCAACTTGTCATATCAATCCCAATCAAACTTTTGTTTTACTTACAAAACACATGATAGATTTCTGTCACAGGTGGAAAAGCACAGCATAGTTAAGACTGATAGATCGTCCTGGTGTTTAGCAGGTGCAATTGAGATGAAATGACTGATCCACAAGTTTCGATTTGAACAAGTTGGCAACAAATAAATTCAAGCAAAGCTAATTTTCTACCTGCTACTGCTTGAATGTCAACTCTCCACTAAAGTAATGTTAGGGTTGCAACAAACGGAGTGCAGACATATGTCAAGTTATGAGATATAATTCTCTGGTCGTTGCCACGAAAGTGTGCCAATCACATCTATTCTTACAGATTTCACACTGGCTTCTCAAAAAGATTTTGATGTCGGCCTTTGGCTAATTGGCTCAAAAGAAATGATATGGAAAGCCTCTTTCGGATACGAAATGATCCGAGTTATTATTACCTCTTTGCAAAATCCATCAATGTAAGGATATGCCTTTCCTATATGATAGTCTTGAGTCTTATATTAAAATATAACAAGTAAAAAGCGCTTACATTTTTCTCCTCTTCTCTGCCTCCTGTCTTTTCTCTTGGATTCTCCTTTGGTCCCTTCTCCTCCTTCTTCTTTGTGTTTTCCTTTGGTCTTCAGTGATGTTGTGAAAAAAGGCTATCTTATACTAACTTCGAATTTATTTAAAAAATCTTATCAGTTGTTAAAAAGTGAATGTAAATGATACATGTTGATATGTAGGTGTTAACATTTGATAACTATGGGGACACAACCTTTGCATTGATTTTTATAACCATCTGTTGTAAGTTATTGTCAACTAACAACAATAAGATGGGACTTAATATTTTGAGTTTTCTTAACCTATCGGTTAAACCCTACTGAAGCCCTGTTGGAGGAGAATGATATGACAAATATGTACAGTTGTCGATTGATTTATCCAGATACGAAATGAGCTGAGTTATTATTATTTACATTGTGTAAACAAATGCTGGTATTGGAATCACTTAGGTTAAAATATGTGATCATGATCCACATTAAATGGTATGAGACGGGCTATGATACATACCAGTATTTGATGTACCCAGTCACGCTAAAGCTGTACAATTTAACTCGGAGGATGAGCATTATTTACCGCTGGAAGTGCCAAATTTCAAGCTCAATTGTCTTGCAACCAAATCAACACCATCCCTCAAGAAAGTGCTAACTAGTGTGAATTGGTTTGTACTGTTGTGTTTGTGTGGAGGCTGTCTTCTTCTTTTGGATATGGAGGTTTCCTAAACTATTTCCTGGCCAATCCACCTTTCATAAATCTTGCATGTAACAAAATATTTCTCAGAGGTCCGCGCTAATATTAGCGACGAGTCACCAAGTGATTTGTCGTCAGTTTTTTTTAATCTAATGTAACTATATTTGTAATAACCCTATCAAAGCATACTTTTTATTATTTTGAAAAAGATAAATATAGACAGCTTCCATATCATAAAGGTTTTTGTCAAACATGACATGGCGGCACTGATGGTGGTTAACATAGTATGGGTGGTCAGCGCAGGTGGTCCTTTGCAGTATGACGTTGTCATCCACATATCAGTTTACACGTGCTTTTACTGCAACAATAACCCACTAAAGCGAACATTTACTTGGATAATAACCATATAAGGGCATCTATTTGTCTATTTATATTTGACCTTATTATGTATGGACTGAATTGGTCATAAGAAAAATAATGGCTTCTGTTGAAAGAGAATGAAAGTAAGAGCAAAGATTAATGTGAACTTGTTGCAGTAGATGCGAATGAATAAGAACAAATAACCTTCATTAATCATGTAGTAATCCATCAAAAGCATGTTTGAACATCAGAACAAAGATCATTAAATTAGATTCGGAACCTCGTCTTACTGTTAAAATTATTGATTGGTACAGTAAGTACACTGGAGAATTTAAGGGGCGCCCCACCCCCGCTTATTTTCATGCAGTTTTTTGGGGAAAATTGGCCAAATAATAGGTGGGCGCCATTCCTGGAGATCCTGGATCCAATACCGCAAACGATTTTTTGTTTTGTGTTTCAGCGGTGAGAAGTATGAACAAATCATTCCGAGTGTGCCTTGTTACTGGCCGCATTTCAAAGGAATGGGGAAGTTAATGTTTTCAATCTGTTTGTCCGTCCAGACTCGGGGGGTACCCCAGTTCCACGTTCTTTCTCTGGTCCCATGTCCTTTCCAGAGGGTAGGGTAACCCAGTCCCCAGTTCTTTCTCTGATCTTTGGTCTCAGGTCCTTTCCCAGGGTGGGGTACCCCAGCCCTGGCTGGGGAGTATCCGAACCCTGGGCAGGGGGTACCCCAGTCCCTGCTTGAGGTATCCCGATCCTAGCCAGGGTGTACCCCAGGACAGAGGTACCCCCAGCCATGACAAGACTGGGGTACCTCCCCACCCCCCCCCAGCCAGGACAGGACTGGGGAATGCCCCTCCCCCTGGCCATGACAGGATTGAGGTACCCCCCCCCCCGCCACCCGAGACAGAACAACAGAGCGAGTACTTGCTACGCGGCGGGTGGTATGCCTCTTGCGTTCACGCAGGAGGACTTTCTTGTATGTGGAAGCATTTTATGTATTTTTCGATAAACTGTGTTCGTCAAACCATCTATTTGCGGTTCGTTTTTTCAAATGCTTCATTTTGGTCCAGCATCCTGCAGACAGCAGGAGAAATATGTAAATCCTACATGTGCTCTGAAGTGACTCTGGGATCACTGTGAGGCAGGTGCAGCTTCACACAAAGTGCCTTGTCCCGAAACTTCAGAAAAAATCACACGGCTTAAAATGTCTTGTGGAATACGGAACCAAATGTAATCAATACCGAAACAATATTTGTCAATTAGATGGGACTGTTTGCAAGTGATACAAGCAAACGATTCAAGTACTCAATGACATTCTAAAAAAGCAATCATTTTAACAAAAATTCAAAAACGATTCAAAAAGCATTAAGTTTATTTAATTTCTGAATAAATTATCTTTTAGAAATAGAGAAAAAAAATTACATCTGTTGCATAGTTTGAGTAAAAAGAGTTGCGACACATATGTTACAAAACTATGGAAATCTACATAAATATAAGGAGAGTTTGTGAATAGGACTTTTATTACAAGAGTCACGATTAGCATTTTGAGTTTGCTTTCAAAACGTTTCAATAAAAACTATTATACAGTTTCCTATTGAAAGTTTCAACAAGTGCAATAGAGCTATGTGCATGATATCAGACATTTCTATTGTTGAAAACATGTTTTTATATTTTGTTTTTATTACAATTTATCGCATATTTCATAAACGAGCTACCCATTTGAATGATTAGAGGGCTTTGAATCTAGCGCACTTAAATCGATACGTGTGATTTGATATCACGCATGCTGTTACACAGTTCAAATTGGTTCCATAAAACAGACCAACAAAAGGTCTCAAACTTTTTTGCTAGTTTTATTTTGTAGGTGTATTTTCGCAGTCGCCGTTGCAATTGTAGAAAATATTGAACTTCATAACGCACTTTTATGAACTTCATACTTGTAATAGAACGTTCGTTTTTAAATTTTCTGCTCCTGAGGAGGTTCTTTGAGGATTTATAGCGTACAAAAACGTCGTATCAATGATAATATTCAATTTAAGATATGAATTTTATGCAGACAAAACCAGAAACTGGAAATAGTTCACGAATACTTCTTCTCGAAAGATGTTAAACGCTTGAAACAGAACTGTTAAAGATCTATCGTAAAGTACAATGTGATGACGATGACTTTGATCACTTTGTTCAGGGTATTGCTGCTGTTGCGAAAAGGAAAAAAATCGTCTTTGAACCATTGTAAGGGTCTGTTTAAGCTGAGCTTCTTAGCGATAGCGTCGAATTGGTATATATATGTCTGTGTGAATGGAGCCTTGAGTAATTTAGGCATAGCCTTGTCTTAAGTGACCCCATCCTGAACTGATACAGATGTTTTAAAAATTACTACACACACGTATTGGGTTTTCGAATTCTTTGGGATGAGGTATGCCAGACAATTTTGGAAAAGTACAATATTTAGACAAAATGTAAGCCGTGTTTTGTGTGGGGGAATTTATTGTTTTCATTGTCTCTTCCTATTGTTTCAATGCCTTTCTTCTACTGCAGCAGCAGTAAACTGCTAGTGCCTGCAGGGGATGAGAGCAATATTACACACTCTTATTTCAGGCTGCCCATAATGATTTGTGTAAGTAATGAGTAGCATTATTCAATTACCGCAGAAAGACAATACTCGGTAACAATAGGCTTAACGAGGTTAGTTTGGTGCTTGTGGCTCGATTGCTGAAGAGATGGCTGTAGATGGAGGAATTAGAATGTTTAATTTCAGATAAGAAAATTACAGTATTCCAACATTAATTAGATGGGGATGAAGCCAAATTTTTGTTTGTTTCAGCATAACTAAGAAGACAGCTTTCAAACATCACCATGGAAGAGGAACAAACGTTCTTCCTTCTATGCACATGCAAACTAAACGTTTTTGTTGAAGAAAAAATGACACATTACTTTAAAAATACGATGATTCTGTAACATTGTAAATTGTTCAATAAAGTTACACAAGTCTTTGGACCTGTAAATTTTGCAATAGGCAATATTTTTTCTACCATTTTATGCAAACTTAATGTTTAAAAAAGACGGACAGACACGTTACATTATGAAACGATGATTCTGTAACAACAAATTTAAAGTTACATAAGTCTTTGGAATAAATATAATCTACAGCAGAAATCCTTTGTCATCTATCAGAAAAGGATACATATATGTAATAACATGTCATTAATTTGAAAAGGCGGGGTGACAGTACATAAATTCTGTAATAGGTGATCATCTTTCTACCACTTCAGTTTCCATGGTTACTATTCAAATTGCGCTTCAATTTAAATATTTGGAAACTCCTTTTAATTATGTCCATCAGTCAAATACTTAATTACACAGGTGGAACTGAGGGGTATCCCTTTACCTATCAGTTTAAAGGTGTTTGTGGGCTTTCATTCCACAAATGTCAGTTAGCTTGGAGCTATATTATCAGCACAGCTGGAACAAAATTTCTCAAAGTGGTGGAGAATACCGGAATACCTGAATGTTCCCGTTTCTATGGATCACAAAGGCAGTACCCCACAGCTTGTATTAGTTTACAAGCATAAGGCCGGTGTTTATTAAGACGTTCAAGGGATGATATTGAGTGATAGATCACCGTTGAAAGCGACAGTCTTCGGGCCCCATTGTTTGGGGTCACGTCAAGGATTGTCCGGCACAAATGGGTGACCCTTTTTCGGGCCCACCCCTCCTATCTCCCGAGGGTAGGTAGCATAGAATAGTCGAACAAAACCCCCATCATCACCCTTACAGTCCATTATTATGCTCAATTGAGCACCGAGCAAGAGCGACAGATGTCGGTTGGTTCTCTAGGGGCCATGAAATAGAGAGGGTTGGGCCCTTAAATTCAATTTTCTGATACTTTGTCATCTGAATGGGGCTGTCTCATTACAGGGTGCTGCTCTGACTCTTCCTGTGTTATGTGTTAATACTGACAAATGAGAATCACAGGGTATCAAGGCTTTGTTTGATTAGGCTATTCAATCACATCATCAAATTACTTCTCTTGCAAATCATTTGAATCTTCACCACTTGGGTGGGGGGGGAGGGGGAGTAATATTCATATTTGCCAAAACTTTTATATAATCGTAACCGTTGAAGATGTTCACTGCTTTGCAAAAAAATTAAGTTCTGCCTTTTGGCATGTTCATAGAATGCTTGAAGAGTATTACCATTAAATGGGGGCTAGATTTGTGTCGTAATGTTAAAAATAAAGAATAGTTTAACTTAACCGTATGAAATCTTGTTACACATTTAATAATAAATATATTAGAGGTAAATTTTATTAACATGTAACAATATTATTACAATCCGAGAGTTACTGCTTGAACACTTTGTAACAACATAGTATCTGTCCAAGAAACTTTTCTGAGCTCAAGAAAAATTTAGATGATATTTGCCCCGAAGAAATAATGGAAATCCCAGAGAAATGTGCGAACTGCCCACATTTTGTGCTACTACAGAGAAGCAGAAGAGAGAAGCGGTTTGACAAGAAATAAAACAGTCTTGAAACCCTGCTACGTGTGACTCTGCTCTGTAATAGAAATTCTTTATGGTCCATAATGGTACTTTCAAAAATCTGGTGTCCGTTTGATATTTTACACCATTTGTTTAACCCTCTTCATTATACACTTTTCAAGTTGATTAAACAACAAAGCTTCTTCGGTGTGAAATATCAATCCATGCTTAAAAGTAAGTTGCCACAACCAGCATAGAACCACTCATTGAAATAACAATTACCATAGCTTGGGGAGCATTTAGCTGTGTGGCTCTATAGGTACAAAACCCGGTAAAGTAATTGTTACAGTCTTTTAATGCATGGCAGATGGGCAGGCTCTTATCCCCAAATGTGTCTCTTCAACACTTTGATGAAGACCCTTCTGGTTAACTGACCAGCCATAAAGGGAAACCATCACTCAGTCGAGGTGATGTGTCCTATTATCGCTCAAATAACAACATTAAATTGACATGATGTGCTCTTTTTAGTGTGCTCCCTTATCCGTGAGCTGACAGACCGGTCTGTGTGGATACAAAATGGATTTTTCCTGCCTAAATGAATACCTTTTTTCCTGAATTGCCACTTCATAAAGAACCCTGCAAAGCGAGCTCCGCATGCATGAGGACGACGGAAAAGAGGGAGTCCTGTTACCTCCTAACAACTTTGTCACTCTCTGAAATGTAAATAATGCAAGCTGAAATTTCCATAATTCAATTGCAGTGAGATTGTGTCAATCTCTGAATTGATACAGAAATTTGATATTGTTGTTATAATATGATCATCTGTGGAACTGGGGACTTCTCTCTGGAATAAGACCCAGAGAAAATACTGCCTCTTGAAGGGGCCCTTCTGTTCCATCGAGCAACTGGATAATCAAAGGATCTAACGTTTTCTTACGCTTGAAAAATAGAATCTAGACAATATATGTGTGAATTTGCATTTGGTCGTGTACTTAAAAATGGCGTCCCGCCAACGGTCCAACGTTTCCTACTTTTTGAGTTCAACAACAGATATCAAGGGAGTGTTCGTTTTCCTTTTCCAAAAAGTGACATTCTAGAAGAGAAATTATTTTTCAAATATACAGCACATCTAACATTCACATTTTAAAACTTCCCAGGTCCCTTCCATTCATCCTGGAAAATCCTTAACAATTTATCCCCTCCAAAGGCCCTGAAAATGAAACCAGTGGCTAATGAATAATGACGTTGCAGTGAGTGTGATGTGGATGTTGAGTTTTATTAGCTGCTACTGCTGACACACAAGGCGTAACAATGTTACTACATAATGGTGATTCACGAAAATGAAATCATCTCTTTGCATCATTGTAAAAGAGTGTGTCGATCGAGCAAACTTGATGTGACTAATTTGACATATTTTCTTGAAGGTAATGTGGAATTAGATTATGTAGAATGACTTGGTAATGTTAGATTTTTCTCCACGAGAGCTGATATTTATATGCTGCATAATGATAATTAACTGATGTATTATGCACAAAAGTTGATTATGGGCTGATAATTTTAGTTCTAGAAAATGCACCGAAGTAAGAGATAGTAGTGTACCAAGCTAAAGATATTCAGTTTCATTGTAGATTTTACTCTTTGGACATTTCATATGTGGATTACACAATTTGTCCAGAATCTTTTGAAATTGAACTTGGTTGTAAGTGTGGATATTATTCCTTCCTTGATTCCTCATTCTGAGACTTCATTCTTAAGCTGTGAAATTGATTAGTTAGAAATTACACAAAGTCAATATCTTGGATCTACCTTTCGTATTTATAACTGAATTACATCATAAAGAATTTTATGAACTCCAGTAACCAATAGAAAATACTATTATTCTTGATTAACAAATCCGTTCGGCAGTACTCCTGACTGTGGAGTCTAGAGATCTGAGACTCGGAAAAAATTACACTGTGTCTATCAAAATAGTGTCTTCAAATGACCGCAAAACCCATAACCGTGGTCATCTGTTTCAGATGTTGTCATCTAAACTTGACCCCAATCACTGTATTACAGTGTTTGGCCCTCAGGCTGCAGCGTTTCCTAGTCTTGCTTCCATGATCCTGCCTTTCATGATTGTTCTTAGAGCCACAACAACAGCTCTGTCTTCCCCTGCAGCAAAATGGTAAGCCAGATTATTACAGAACCTGGTCCAGTGGAATTACTTGTGAGCTCTTAAAAGGCCATCCATCCACTAGCTGGCCATCTTACACTAAATCAAATTGTGACCTTCCACTTTGCTGTCCAATTCAACATCACAGGGGCCGATGTTTGAGTCCTGCACTTATGAAATTAGATAAAGCTGATTGGTTTAGAGACAAGATTAAGTTTGACCTACCCGGAGAGATGAAGTTGGAGACAGAAAGGGAGAGTGTACAATAAGGAAGAGGCAATTTGAGATAGAATGGGAAATGGACAAGCTTTTAAGTAATTATGGCAGCGTGTTTATCGTCAGTTACGATAAATAGCAACACAACTTCAACTATTCCAATGAAACTCTTCACTTTTAAAGTTAAAACATACATTTGTCACCTTCTAAACTCCAACACATGGCAAACGTATTTGAAAACTAACCCATATGTCACGAAGGCGAAGTAGATACGAATCCAGGTCTCGCAAGAGAGAATCTAAAATTCAATTTAGACTAGTAAAACTAGGACCATGATTAGTATTTCCCTTCTGGTGTGTGAGACAGAGGTCTTGGATAAAGTATGACCCATTCCAGTTCACCATACTGCCCTGATGTCACTATTTTGGGGATGACATCATGGACATAGGATTAACACTTTCATCTTACACACACGTATGAAATATTAACCCACATTCATCGCACGTTTTAGTCAATTGCGATGTCATACTGTCATGGCAAACCTCATATAAAACAGAGGTCGCATACAGAAATTGGGGAGGATTCCCCTTAGAAGTTAAGTCCACTCAATTTGGAAAGTGAAATCCTTGCTGAACCAGGATATTCACTGATCTGTTCCTGAGTTAAGATTTTGCTATGAACCGAAACCAAGCCTTCCAAGTGGACTGAGATTCGGTACAAAATACTGCTAATCATAATATGGTCTTTGACTTTGGAACAGATCATGAGGTGGTATAATCGCGATGGTTAGACATCTGCTCGCTTTGATGAGAGGAAAACTAATACAAGTTCTTAACCCAGTAACATTGCCCTCTGAACCAGGCATTTCAACACGTACGATGAGCACTCATTTCAATACGTCTTTGTAACTTTGCAGAAACAGGCAGATGGAGTCTACATACAAAAACCGCAAAATACCAAACCTTACCAATCTCCAAAATTGGGCAGTAGTAAGCTGTCTCTGCAATCACCCACTGATAATCTTCATATTGTGTGCACTAGCATTTCTGATTGTCAACATATCAAATCATCTGCTCCAACAGGCTGGGGTCTCGTGATAGAAATCACTATTGTCACTTCTAAAGCCTCGGCAGCAACACCCAACTATCATATCAACCATAAATTATGTCCTTTTGGCCCTAGAGGTATCATTTAATGACTTTACTGCATAATATGATTGCGTGTTGTTCGTTTTAAGCAGAAATAGCAGTGTGGAAAATGTGTACGCTAGACTGGGCACAGGATCATAAACGTAATTTGATTTTTCTGCTGCTCGGATCGAGTTGTTTGATGTTCTGTGGGATCATCCACTGATCCAGATTACATCATGCAACTGTTTTGCCACTGAGACTGACTCTGATGCCACGTACAGGATAAAAGGGTTGTATGAAAGATTTATAAACGTAAGGTCTACCATTTTCCGGCATTTGTTATGTAATATTTCAACAATTTCAATGGCTGAACGAAGTGTCAGAAACAATAGTAGACCGTTGTTTAAATAAGATCAATAAATTTTGTGTTCAAAATTTGTATGATGGCATGCTACTTATCAAAAGTTTCTCCGAAACAAATTAATGAAAGATTGGCAGATGATAGTGAACGCAGATTATAAAACATGCTACTCAGCGCAACATCGAAACCAGTGTCTAGTTCTGATAAAACTAATTTCAGTGTACATCTTACTCTTATCGATGTTCATGAAAAGATCATCTATGACTTCTTTCTGGATGGTAATAAAAACAAGGTGCCCCAGAACAGGGCTCAGGATGGTTCCGTGGCAAAAAATCCCTATGGCCAGAGGGAGGGGGGGGGTGGTGACCAACTTTCAACTTTTGACGCTGAGTCCAAATCTGCTAAAAACCTAATTCCCCTATGTCCGGTTCGGGGTGGGGGTTTGACCAACTTCCAACTTTTGATGCTGAGTCCAAATGTGCTAAAACCAAATTTCCCTATGTCTGGGGGGGGGGGTGGTGCCTAACTTCCAACTTTTGATGCTGAGTGCAAATCTGCTAAAAACCAAATTTTGACAAAAAATGTGCCATTCCAAGTCGTCTGTCCCGATAACAAATGGTTCCCGTACACAAGGTGTACGCGGAACCATAATGAAATCTATAGGCACCAGACCCAGATGCCTGCTGTTGATGTTCACAAGTAAACTATTCGTAACTGACGACATTTCGGTGCAATATGAAAGAAACAGCTTCATCGTGTTTGGTGCGGAGACGAGTTAAGTCAACCATAAGAAACACACACAACCGGTACAATAACATTACTGAATGTCTCTCTATTAAATCACTCGCTTCATCAAACTGTGTTCTTCTCAGACAAAACTCCTATTGTCTCAGCTGAGCACTTCGCAGCCGAATGAGTCAATCATACCATAACCCTTTGTGTGGAACTTCAAAACAAAATTCATATCACTGACGTATATCATTTACGCAAGAATGGTGAGTTTCTGGCTGTATGATCGAGAAAGTCACTTATTTGTAAATCAATTGCAGAACATGGTCTATCATTCCATTCACTAGATTTAATCATTTTGAACTGACTGAAATCAAAATACAAATGGAAATAGACACATATGTTACATATTACATGTATAAGGGAAATTCACATCACAAGAAAAAATAAAGAACAACGTGAATGGAGCCTCATTACTACATGCACCTGTACCTGACTATCATAGCAGATTAAGACCATTAAAAACATTGACAAGAATATTATAAATGAAGCAGAATGACTGAAAAAGTTGTACCCCTTATTTGAAAATGAGGTCAATCTCTTGGACTCTTCACTGGATAGTGATGCCACAGAGATTTACAAACCCCCAAAGAGAAACCAAAAGGCAAACTTGTGATATCTAAAAGATATGGCATAAAAAGAAAACAAGAAAAATCACAAGAACCAAAGTTGAAAACAAAGCACAAAAGGAATTACGCTTGCAGTGTGTGTAAACTTAACTTTTCCTTGATGTCAAACTTGAACCAGCATTATAAGGAGAATCATGATCCAGTGTCTTGTACTCTGTGTAATGAGCAGTTCTCAAATCCTAGTGCTCATACGAGACATATGTACAAACATGGCAAATTGAAATTTCCATGCAGTATGTGTGGAAAAAGATTCCCTTTTTCTAGTGACAGACATCCATGAAATGGGACACAACAAGGAGCAACCACATGTGTGTGATAAGTGTAAAAAGAGCTTTCTTCACAAAGATGAGCTTGTTGTTCATGCAAAAACTCATGAAAACACAGTACACAAGTGTCAAATGTGTGATTATAGTTTGACAGATATCCAGAATTTAAACTCACATATGTGAATCCACAGCAACCTAAAGCAGTATATTTGCAATGGCTGTCTGAAACTGTTCAAATATCACACTCAATTGACAAGACACTTATACTGTACCAAGAAGGAAAATTCCATAAAAACTGAACCAAAGAGAAGTTCTAGTCCGGACTTCTAGGAACTCAATGCTTAAGACAAAGTCATTAACTTTGACATGAATATTTGAAACACGATACTGATAATATTGTTAATCTCCATGTGTTGATGTTGTTGCTTTATGTTTTTCTTTTTTATGAACAGTAAAGATTGTACTGTATAGTATGACCTTACATAGGTCTCTTAAGGATGTACCACAAATATTAGAAATGAGAACTCATTACAGTATTGCAAGAAAATTTAAAACATTCATGTAACACATTGTATTTGTTAAATCTTGATATGACATGAAGATTTCAAACAAAAAATAATATTTATTATAAACCACATCATGACATGGTGATCTGAAACAAAAGTGTAATTATGCAATTGAATATCCAAAAGCCAGTCTAGTATAAAAACCACACTCATTGTAAAAATCATATTTTGCTGTTCTATTCAAAGTACTACTTCACTCATATATTCAATTGCTGCACTTTTCTTCTAACATGATGTTCTTGTGTTTGTTTGTTTAATATTTGCTGTGTTCAAACATTTCTGATGTAACTATAAAACTTCAAAATTCATCTGGTTGTCCATACACAAGTATGACTATCAAAGTCTATGGACATACCATCTCTTGTAAGCTGTGTATTTTTTCTTTTTGCAAAAACAGATGTTTACAAATGACAAAAAAGTGTATAATGTAACACAACAAGAGAAAATAAATTATTATTATTATTATTATATGAAACTCAGGATTATTGTCACAGGCTTGCAGCCTGTAATCTCTTCGTGAACCAGGAGATGCCTGAATGAAGCCAACACACATTCTGTTTCCTTTTAATAGTTTATTGCCCACAATAACTAACAAGTCTTTCTTCTTTGACAGATGAACAAATGTCAATCACAATTGCTGATAGTCTTAACAGTAGTTAAATAATAATGCTATCAGAGGACTAAAGCCTCCACTGGTCTACAAAAATAATTAAAGACCAAATGTGAGAATGGTTCACATAGCTACTTTAAAAATATTTACTAACATTTACTAATGAAAATGTACAAATGAAATATGAACATAATGAATAACAAATACAACAAATGATCTC
>JBCAUG010159283.1:0-20270 GCA_038406175.1 Haplosyllis leylae | reverse complement strand
CCCACACCACCACAAGAGACTGTTGGATTTGCAATATACAGACAAACCCAAGTCAATCGTAGTAAGGTCACCTTAGCAGATAAATCAACTACTGGGGATCATGAAAAGTACCTTTGCTTTTACTTCGGAAAATAAAAGAAATTGTCAGGGAAAAATAGCAATATGTCAGGACATTCAAATGTAGCCACCCTGATTTACGAATATCGTGAAAGTGGGCCCCGATATTCATTGCCGCCCACGCACGAAGTACACGAAGTATGATGGGAGGTTATGTCTGTTCAATGCTGTGATCTGAAGTCCCCAAATTTGTTGGTGCCCACTCACATAGTACGAGGGAGGGTAATTTTTTGAGTCATGTGTGCCATTCTGTCCGGGGGGAGGGTCCCTATCGGGTGGTACAATGGCACATGGCCCTACCGCCACCCCACCCAGATGGACCAGTCCTCCCCCATTGTTGTCCGGGGGTCTGATGGGACAAGGGAGGGGGCCGTATTCCTCCTACTGGGAGGCTTTCTTGAATTATTAATTTCTCAACCACAGGATGAGAGTGTGTTATGATAAGTCTTCGTTAAAAGGCCAGTGTCAGCCAAATATGAATGCTTCTGCGAAAATGGAAATTAACTCCATATGAGTTTATTAGTTGTCCGGAAGGCAAAGTAATTGACTTGTGAAAAGAAAATCATAAATATATGACAAGGCGAACGGGGAAAAAGATATTGTCGTTCTCTCACAAGTTGGTGAAACAAAATTAGACACGAGAAAATTAGCTGCGTCATAAGTGAATGGGTAGACCTTACAGTACATACGTATGTATTGTAATTATGTTCTGTACAGATTAACTAATTTAGTGTGGTTTCTATGTAACTAGATCGTTGTGAAGAATGAAGCGTTCTTGCTCTTCACCGTATGTCAACCATTCCGAGAGCTGCAATTTAGATCTGTTTAATTCGTTTATAATATGTTAGTTCATTCATGAGTAAAGAAATGATAGCGTATCGCTTCGAAGCTAGGCCACAACAAGTAGTGTTCAACACCGCGAAGTGCCGTGCCTTCGAAGACTAAATAAGACACAATTCCCACAATTTTTCATACCACAAAGCAGATCCGCATGAATACTTGAATGTCGTATTTATACAGTGCTGGTAGCACGTACGTTTTCTTAACAATAAGTTGTAATTTTAATTTTCCATGAGGTGTTGAAATGGACGGAATAGCAGACATTCTCAGTATATTAACATTACGAGGCAATACCGACCACAGCCCCGCCCCCCCCCTATCCTTACCATGCTACCAGACCTGGGGCAGGGGGAGGGGGGAAATAGGGTCACCTGGTCAGGGTACCCCCTCCCCCTGGACCAGACTTAGCTGGGGATGGGGTAGGCCACCTGGTGAGGGTACCCCAACCCTGACCAGACCTAGCCACGGGGAGTAAGGTCACCTGGTCATGCACCCCCTTCCCATCCCCAGGCAGGACCAGGATCCACCCACCACCCGTAACAGGACAGACACGCCTGAAAACATTGCCTACCCTCATATTACGTACGTGATAAATGTGACAATATATTATCAGTTTACAATTGTTAAACAACAACCAAAACTTGTCACTCTTTGCAGCAGAGGTCACTCTTTGCAGCAGAGGTTATCTTGTTAAGTAGGAACTTGTTTAAGATCATTGATATGATATTGGTACTTGTTCTGTTTGCCATTTCGATAATTCTATCTTTCTCATTTGCAGGTCAAAAGATGACAAATCAGACGTGGACCAACGTAGATCTGTAAGTATTTACGTTTACGAATCTTCTAGGATCTCATTTCTGAAATTTGTGGTCAGTATTTTGTTGCATTGTCCGGTTCTAAAACTGAGAAGGGGCATCTAGCTTTTCACGTTAGAAAAAAAGAGCAGGTGTTTGGCCAATGGTTTAGCCTAAAGCTCTGATATTTCCGTGGGATAAAGCTTACGAACGTAGAAGGCAGGCATTCATTGTGTTTACATCCTTGGACAAGAAGGGTATTTATGAATTTGCAATTGCAGTTATGCCTTCACAAGACAAACATCTGCCAGGACGTAAAAGTCAATAAGAAAGCACCTGCATTGTAGTAGAGTAAAGACAGTGCCTGCTTTGGTGGATCATTGTACAAGGAAAATTCTTATCAATTTGACCTACAAGTGTCAATATGTACTTTTAAATTGCACCTGAACGAGCTCAATTGTACAAAGGGAACAAAACTATCGAAGGCCTCCAAAAAAGTAAGGTCGACCGCGAGAAAGAAAATATGAAAATGTCCTCTTCTGGCTTCGGAACCGAAAATAAATATTGTCATTTTTTGCTCGTAGTCACCAGGGATATTTATTGTATCAGGCAAGAGAGATAATAGACTTGAAACAGATTGAACATTGCCTTAGTGATACGTTGGATATATCTTGAAGGAAAAACCAAGATGGACAGTTCTCAATTATTGCAGATAGAACAATTCAAACTTCACATAAGCTTTCTCACCTCTTAGGACCTCTACTTGGCATGTCTGGGAGCATTGCGTAGCATGGCTATCTGTTACCTTTGTTGGAAACCACAAGGAGGAACAGGTCCAGGTTCATTGATTGCATTTCTAAGGTGATCATTTTGTGAAACCGTGGCCACCTCTGCCGCGACCGCTACTGGCCTGTGATTACTTCTCCTACAACATATGAACACACTATGTGTGTGCTGGTAGATACATGGGAGTGGTAGTGATTCCAAACATTCAGTGTTCGGCTTTCCCGTTTTTCATCACAATGTTCCAAAAGATATGTCTCTGAAAAGTTGTCTTCATTAGCCACTTGAAACGAATATTTAGTCATTTCCTGTTGAGAAAGAGAAGTAGTACCAAAGAACTTGAAATGCCATTTTCAACTGTTTGATAACAGTTTACACTAGATGTTGACTCCACTACATGGAACCTTCATTCTGTACCAAATATATTTGTGGAAAACTCTGTCTCTGATTCACAAACGAATCTTGTGACGTGTTCTCTCAATATTTCAAGAACCAGCGTATAATCAACTATGAAAGTGCACCATCGCATTTTCAGATCCTTTCAATCACTGTCAGCGAAGGATATAGTTTGAAAGATACTTCCGGCAAGAGCTGAAACTATTGACCACTAAATAAGAGCATTAATAAACCTAAATGGAACAGTTTTCACCGACATTCGATTTGTAGAACAGGAATTGTCCAGATTAGAAGTGGGACATGCTTCGGAAGCGCTTCTTGCAAATTCCACGCAGTATTCTATTCAATAGAACCCAGAAATGTAATAGAATGTAGATTGCTTTATAAATAGTTGCATTATCTCTCTTCGTAGTGTTCCCCATTACACAGGGTCCACAAGTCTCTCCCACTGTATCTCCTCTAAATCGCACTGTCTTCACATGAAAGATCAGCTTCGGTGAAAAGACATTTGTTTCTCTCACTGAATTGATCGTGATATTTTCTCAGCGAGTCTCTATCGTGTCTATTGACACTCGAAGGCTTACAGCGATATCTATCCACGGTCTTATGTTCTTAGTGGATGTTAAGCAAGCAGAGGTCAATTGTACACAATTTGTCTCAGAATATTCGCTTTTGACCGTAGGTAATGGCGACTTTCTTCAGTCTCAGTAGAGTTACTGAAAAGAATTTGCGTCAAGGAAAACCTACAATATGCCAGATGTATTCATAGGTTGTCCTGTTAATTTGTTTGAAAGCAAGTTTTTGACTCGACATATTGTTTGTCTCAGTACAACCATTTTTTCCCTGGAACGAATCATTAATAAGTGTAACATATTGCTGCAGCAATTTTTTTTCTTGATGGACCAATGACCTCCCCAACCAGACCCTCTGTGTCTTTCGGCTTCGTTTCGGATCTGCGAAGCTTGTGAATGATTTTATGAAACTTTGGTACATACAGAAGATGTGCAGTGCAGTTGCACGGTCCCAAAATCCCGTGCTGCTGTGACTACACTCTCAGGTTGTGAGCCCCACAGGATCCATCCAAGCGTGTGGCCTATAGCTGCATCCAACCGTATCAGCCAATAATATCCTGATCACATCAAGTACTTGATACCCTGCACAGCACAGTGCAGATAGCTTAGATGCCAACCCGTCTTGGATACAACATTGGCTTAAATGCTGTACCAGTAACCAGGCTTAAATGCGGAATCCAACAGAGATCAACTAAACTATGTAGATTGTACATAACTTCAATAAACAGTTACACTAAAGGTAACTCTTGCTTATGAGGAACAGATGTAAAATCCAATTGAGAGATTATTAGATCTAGTATCAGAGGTATAAAGTTTCCCGTAGCAACTCACTGTCTCAGCTATACCTGAGACTCACCGCTGCTCTACTCCGGACCAAATAGACCTCGCACAGTGAGGATTCTTACCTTCAGTTCACGCAACTGCCAAAACTATTATCTGACCAGTTTTCAGAAGCAAGTCAATTGCCTCTGGTAGTGTACTGATTGTCATCAGGTCCAGGGAACACGACAGGGGTGGATGGAGGCACCTTATTTTACCTGGTCTCAGTCGGTCTGAAGCTGATGTGCACTACGTTTCATATAACAAATGGAATTTTGAATGATTATAGACTAATTGGGCATTGTTAAGAATCAGATTCCACTTGACATATTGGGATGGTAACTTCTAAAGTCTGTAAGTCTGTTCAGTCTGTTCAGGTTATAACTTTAGAACTGCTACAGAGAGGAATTTCATTTTCAGTACAGAAATATATAATCTTGACCATATCCAGGTCAAGTTTGAGTTTCAAGGTGATTGGGTCAAGGTCGAGGTCAAATTCAAAAATGACATTTTATTTAACCTCTACTTGTGTATGCTTGTATTTCATTAAAAATTACTTTAAAGTCAAGGTTATTTGAAGGTCAAAGGTCACAAATTATCAAGGTCAAATGAAAGGAAATCATTTTTCTGTCCATTGTAAATGTTTTTGTAATCTGTGTGTTACGCGGATGGTACGCCATGGACTGAAAGGCATTCTTGTGTTAATTATGTTTTGATTATTCATATGCAATATGGTTTTTTTTTTGAAAAATAGAATAAAACTATAAAACTGGATTTTTTTTCAAATGATTGTCTTTTATTTTAAAGACTCCCATTATTTTTATTCTTATCTTGAAGGTGGGGTAAAGAAGCAAGTGATTAAATTTTTTCTCTAGCCCAAACTTAAAATCCTCTACCGGAGTAAGCGAGTGAGCACCATCCATTCCTGTCTGGAGTCATTAAAACGGGCCCACACATTCAAGTGAACAATTCCATGCCAGAGTCTGTTTGGGGTAGTTAAATGCGTTGAACCACGACAATTAAAGGAACCCTCACTGAATTCGTATTGAACACTACGTCTAGAATGACGTTTTTTGCAAGGAACCCTCCCCGCTAAGGGGCACAGTGTCAGGCAGGTTGTTGTAATGACTGTCTCATTAAACCAAAAGCCTGAAGCGGTTAAATGTTCTGCCCAAAACGTAAAAACCAGAGACAATTTGGGGCCGTTCAGAACGACAACGGATCGATTCACGATGTTTTGATTCGGGTTCCTGGGTTTGGAGCGAACGGTGTAGTGTCTGAAATAATAGAGATCGCTTTTTGGTCGCTGACTACAGATATTCTCATTTTTTCGTTACAAGTCCATTTGTATTAATCCCAATTAATGGACTGGGAACTAAGCTGACTGGCTTAAAAGGCACTTAAGATTATGTAACTTCAAAATTCCTTTGAGCGTTTTGAGAGTTAACATACGTCCAGCACATTTTACACAAATTAATGAAATACTTCTTGTCCGCACCCCAAGATCTTTGAAATTCGCGTTTGCAACCTTAGCAGCTGTGTTGTTAATAAGTCCCCAAAAGGTTTTTCACTCGCAGATCTAGGATAGAGAGAAAACATTTACAGAACATACACATTTTAGTTTGAATGTAGTTCACCATAATCAAAATTTTACATAAAAAGGCGCTGTAAATACTAAGCATTCGGCGACCTAGTTTTTATTGTCCTCAAAGAGAGGTTCTTGTGCCAACATGGTGGATACAAGAAAGGCTGTGTCCTGAAATGTAACAAAAACGCAGATGGTTTCATTGATGAATAGTTTTTGAGGGATAAGTGTCTGTTGGGGTATCTTCGTGTATTGATGACAAGTCACGTTTATTCAAATGTCAATACAGATGAGTTGTGCTCAGAAGATCAAACAGTTTCTTACTCTCACTGAGGCTTTTCTGACAGAGAGCTGGGTAAGATGCCTATTTTCTACATACAGTGTAAGTCGCAACATTTGAAAATGCACACAAAAGACCCCTCACTATTACTTTCACTATAACTTGATTGGATGTTTGGTGATATTTTGTGAAGTGAAAGCAACGGGTGTGGAATCAAATGAAACAATCTATGAAATGCGTTCATGATAGAGTGGTGTGAGAACTATGTTTGTCAGTATGTTATTTGGACCATCATCTTGTTTGCCATATCCCACCATTGCACGAATCAAATTGATCATTGCCATCGAAGATAAAGATTCGGTGTAAAGATATTTTGGGAGTGGTAGATCTCACGGACTCATCCTCATCCTATTTGCGCATCCCGGAACAGAACGAATATCTCAAGAAGCCCATTGATGCAGTCGTGAATAGTGAATAGTGGTCTTACAAAGTAGCAATGGGTTACCCAATATGCAAAAAGAATTTTACCCGAAAAGAATAGTGATTTCACATTGGTACTCTCATCATGATAACCTGACGGACTAACCAAGAAATTGCAGGTTTAATATCCCAAGTAAATGTGCACAGCAAGGAATGCAAAATGGACACAAGTTTCATGCCCATTATTGCGGAAACTTCACAGAACACTTTGGCAACGAATGCAATTCAGCATGGAAGGTTTAACTTGTAGGAAAGTTACTCCTAAATTTAGCACCGAGAGATAATTTATTACAAACGCTATAATCGTTAGCATTCGTGATTAACTTTTGGAGAGATAAATTTCCCCAGAAGTTATCTTATTCTGAATTTCGTGAAAGGATAGACTAAATACCACCACCAAGTTCTTTGCATGTTTATTATTAATGATATTCATTCAGCTGATCAGAATTTCTCGTGCACTTGAGGAAAAACTATTCCAAATGAAGTTGCCACTTTAAATATTGATGGTGAACAATCATATGAAGGCATCATATTGAGTAATGGTTTGGTTTAGCTGAGTATCATTTGAAAGGACAGCCACAGTAATGCAGTCTATGAAATTTGTAACGTGTAATTTTGGGGGTCCTTTACCTGAAAATATGAATTAAAACAGTTTTGAGCTGAGATGAAATGGAAACAAAATCGTAGGGAAATGCTGCTCAACAAATTAATGTACAGTAATATCTTTAATTGTTAAAAATTTGTCACCAGTATTACTTCCTAATACCAATTCCACCAGAGGGCCCTGAGAGCACGCAATACTTATATCCACAGGAGATGAAAGCAATTATTCATGGGATTATCTGTTTGGGCACTGAACCCAATTGGAGCTGAACTAAAGGCTTCCAGATTGGTACAGTTGGGCTGTAAGAAGGAATGGCAAGCTTAAGCCACCAGTGTCTTTCAGGAGTCAGTGACAGCACTTCTAATTGGTCACTTGCACTGGTAAAGAATACAAACAAGCAGCTGCTGTACAGTCTATATTGAATAAACTCTCCAAGACTGCAAGGGGGAGAACCACCAAAGGTACAACTGATCTAACCCTTAGAGGGGTATCTCACTTGAATGGTTGGCCACAGCCAAGTCCATTACACACACTGGAATTATTCTAGGCATTGTCACAAATGCTCAAAACACTGAAGAACCTCTGAAGATGCAAAAACCTTGAAATATAAATGCAAAGAGTTGTCAGAGGGCTGCAATGCTGGTTCAAGTGAAATACAATTAAATACACTCAATTATGCTGGTTAAGTTGATTTATACGAGTATTACAACTGCATACACCATTACAGGTTTAGTGTGCCAGAGGATTATCAATAAAAACAGATTTTAAGGAGCCCATTTCAAGTATATATAGCAAGCAATGACTACAATTTGTAACATGTTAATGGATATTAAGAGGGCTGTGGGTCAATACTCAGCGTAAGCAGTTAAATAAACTTACTGGCGTACGGTAATAATGCGGTTAACAGTTACAGCCCTCCTCAGTTTGTTTACCTAAACTTAACATCTTTGCCAAAATCGGACAAATTCTTCTACCAGTGTGGAATTGTCCTGACATTTTTCGTCAAGAATGAAATATTCTGGCAAAAAGATTGATGGTTTTAAATGTGATAAAATGTGGTATTGTCCGTTTCATAAAGTTATTCTGAAAATCATGATTCTGTTACTTTGAAAATTGGAGTCTCTGTGAAGGCAAAAAGCCATGATGGTTATCTTCCTTAAAGAGAGAGTATGGGTGGATCCTAAAAGCTGTATCTTCTTGACACAAAAATTGACTTCTGTAGAAGCACAAATCAGTTGAGTCCAACAGCAATAAGGAATTATTGGATCTGCTTGATTAAATTTGTAGTTTTTCAGATGTCTCGGTGCTCGGTCGAGACATTTCATGAAAAGAAATCCGTGTCCAACTTAAACTTAATCATATTCTAAAGTAAATCGATCTGTACTATTTCATTTCCTACAAGGTGCCTAAAATGTTGATGAAAGATTTTCTTTCTACTTGGGAACTTTTAGACATGCGGTAATAGCTGATTATTTCGTGTATCAAGAGGTCACATTAACCTTAGTATCCTGTTGTAACTACAACCACATTTTGTGGAAAGTAACTGGAAAAATAATATGAAACCTGGAAAATAATTATTGGGCATCAAATACTTTTTGCTATCTGTCTTTGGGCTGCAACAAGGCAACACACTGTATTTTACTGGAATTGGCTGGAAAGAGAGGTTTTAGTAATAATTTTTGTTCAAATTACACTCAGCAGCTGGCCCTGGAATCCTCGTGTTGGGGATTTTGTTTTCTTTTTCCTCTTTTCAATTCATGAAATCTACTGAAATTACGGGGCAAAATTATACAACGTTCTTTCCTCTCCTGTGTAGAAGATAAATCGAAAATGGAATCAGTAGTGCTCAAAGAAGCTCTTGATAAGACTTATGAGTGCCATAAGGTCTGCATAACAATAAGTTATTCCAAATGAATTTATCTGCCTTTAGACCTGAAGGAATACAGATCGTAGTCTGTGGTAATAATTTTGTATTTTGGTGACAAGTCACTTGTATTCGTCTGTCAGTGCAGATCCATTGTGCTCAGAAATAGTCGTCTTACCATAATGAGAGCATTGGTGTAAAACCCCATCAGGCGATTCGATTAGTCTTCTTTTACATTCGACGACATATTGTCGCATCAACTTCTTATCATAACTCAGCTTTTGTGAATGTGGGAAGCAGGCCGGTGTGGGGAGTAGCAAGGCCAAAAGAGAATCTGTCATGTGTGCTGGAGTCCTCTCAAACTTAAGCAGTTCAAGATTGCTATGTTTTGTCATCTGAAGAATATGGTTTCAGACAGGGATTTTAGGAGTTATTAATTCTTTTCTTGTGGTTAAATTGTACATTAACCAGGTTTCATGTACAACAGGAGTAATTTTAATTTCTTTGGGTTTTTTGGTCATTACAAAGAGAAATTGGAGGCGGGTTTGTTAAAAAAAACACTCAGCGTGCTGTTCCTCCACACATCATGAAGCGAAAAGTCATGAAAACGTACAGATTGAATATTGATGTTGTATAAATGAAAGGACGCAAGTCTATTGGCAGCACACCGTAACCAGATCTGTCTTTTTGTGATAACCACATAAAAGTTGCCGCTCGAACAGCCAATACATAATTTGTGGGTCGTGAAATTTGGGACGGGATAGTCGGATTCCACGGATCCACCTTTATTGGATTTTGGGACATAACCAAATTCGGATCTTGTCACGAGATTCTTTATTGAGCACTGGGTCTCTAAAAGACGGATTCAGTAATCATCAGAATATATCACAGAATTGAGCAATGAATATCACTGACAGTTTTAAGTTAATCACTTGTAAGCCGCTTTGCTAGTCGTATTGTACAATACATTCAAATGATTTTAAGTAAAAGATTCTAGTTCCGAAAAAAAATGCAGATGGGATAAAAGTAAAGTATGACACAACAAATTCGCAAAGAACGCTTGCAATCAAATTTATCTAAAACTTTCGAAAACTCATTTTTTGACGATGGCCAAGCTAGTCTTCCTGTGAAAGTAATAGGAACTAAGAAAAGAGATTTCTTCATAAAATAGGCTGATCACTAGAAGAACACAATTTTCTCTTTTCCTCGCCTGTGCAATGGGACTGATTAAGGGGAGGCATAGCTACAATGAGTGTTACATGATCCTTTTCCATTTTTAGATGGCTGCAAGCAAATCGCAGATAGTCAAATATCATTTACAAAACTCCTTAAAATGAAGCATTTTACTGTAGTTTATTGTATTTTTTACAGTGCATTGATAATATTCAAACAGTGCGAAGTGTAGTTTTTATTTTGCACTGAATGTGATTTTGAATCAGACAGAAAAAATTCGGTCAGTTGTGCATCTTTCATTGTTCTTGTTCAAAAAATTTTGTTTCTGTCTTTGCAGCCCGTAAGAAGGCGAAGTCCAAAGCAGAAGTAAGTATAAACATTTATACCTGTTTATTAAAAAAGTAATAGTGTCTACGTTTTTACATGACGGATGTCTAATATGTGCGACACATACAATAGCTACAACAGCTTGTAAGGTGGTCATTTGAGAAATATTTCTGAGCATTTCCTTCGGTCAGTGAATGACTTGCGATGTTTGAAAAAGTAATAGTGAAATGAACCTTTCCCTAGTTAGCTTGTAATGAAAGCCCGAAATCAGGCTTTCCTTTTGAGCTCTTACGTAAATGCAGCGAGAAGTACATCTCCAGATTTTCCTAGAAATTTGAAGCAAAAAATGGCGGAATGTACATTTATATTTTGGATGAAGTGATACTGATGGGTTTGATTAATGCGCGGAAGTGAGTTAAATATCTGATTCCACTTCACGCCAGTCGCTCCCACTTTTTGTGATTAAAAGTAATGCATGGATATTTGTTGCAGAGTTATTGACAAAGCTCCATCCCCATCCAGGAGAAGTGATCAGTCCCCGATCGCGATGCAGGGCTGGCTACATAAGCAGGTTAGTATTGACAATCACCTTACAGATACACGTACTTGTCGTCAGTCGTTACAGTGTAATTCAATGGGAACTTCTCATCAAGGACACTGTTAGCTAAATTGACTGTATTAGAGAAGGTTGTCACAAGGATTAAATGCTTAACTTGGAACAGTTTCTTTACCATACTCTCAAAAGATATTCGTATCAAGGTCAGCGTACCTCAAAAAACGATATGCCCAGCGGTTTATTTACACACACACACAAACCGTTCCATGAATGCACAAATTTTCACAGTACAAATGACCCTTAATTTCATGTCATTTACGAGGCATATTATTGTTTAGATTAAGAGATTTTAACCTGTTTTTTGACATGGTTTCTTACCTGACATCTCAGCTTTCTTAAAGAGTTGTATTTGCTGGGAGCCATTTCAATTTTGGAGGTACCCAGTAACAGCAAGAGAGGTTTTAATAACTATAACCTAATCAAGTTGAAGAAAATAGGTCAATAGGTCAATGATCCTATAGAAAATAGCCTGTGGGTGCCTCTAAAATTAAACTCACTTCCAGGAAATACAACGCCTTTAAATTTAGAGGTCCCGGACGAGTCACCAGTGAAGCTCATTCACTCTATTTAAATTGGATTTTTCGTAATTTTATACCCACCGCTTGAACAGTGGCTATGGCATTCAACGTGAAGGTTGTTCTGTGGCAGCTTTTATGGTACTTGAAAGTCATGATATTCTGTACGTTATCCAAGAGACGGTTTTGGAACAAATATCGTGACATAGGAGAACAACGCATTACCGACACTTTCTAAATTTAGAATAGTTTAATATCAGAACTATATTCCTCTCTTTTTCAAATGTCATTTGTGCAAGAAACTTCCCAACAGAAAAAGGTTTGTTAACCTGTAACGAAGCTGATACAGGAAATTAACTTCAGTAAACCCTCGTTTCCAGTCAGCAAGTGTTCTTAAGAAAAAACCTGTAATAACGGCGATATAAGGAATCATTTAAACGTGTAGTGTCACACAGAGGTGGCAGTGTAGGATCGTAAGGACTTACGAAGGAATTCTCCAGGAAATTAATGACAAGTACGAAATGCACATGTAATGAGCGAACTACTTGTTCTTTTTTGGTAATTTGCAGAGAAATATGGGCCACATTTGTAATTACAATATCATCTTGATTATCCAAGCGCGGCAATATATTTTAGCCTGTTAACAACCGAATCAAATGTTCTTTCTGATATGACACGAATAGGCTTAGAACCCCAGAAGTTATTCAACTGTCGTTTTACCATAGTCACAGACATATCAAGAATTTCACTAAACTTTTATTGTTTGTAACATGACGCCAATATTTGATGAGAATTTATACACACGCAGGACAATCTGTAAAGATGGTGTTCTGTCTTTCTTTGCAGGATAGTGGGGGTATAAGGAGTTGGAGGCGTCGCTGGTTTGTGCTGTCAGACTTCTGCCTGTTTTATTACAAAGGTTTGTAACTTTGGGTTTCTAGTCTTAAGACTTTGTCTGATAAAGAAAGAGGTGAGAGAGGTCATTGCCGCCTTGCTGTATCTTTGGTATCTGTAGTGAAGCCGTTGAAAGGAATGGAGAAACCAACAGAAAGCTTTTACTATTTAAGAAGCCCATCATGCGGTCATTCAGTGCTTGGAGATACCCATATTAATGGGCATTGAATGCAATGCACCACGAAAGAATCTCTGAACAACACCATACATTAAATATATTTGGGATGGCGGTGTAAAATATCGTTAGACTGGTGTGTTCAAAACCCATTGGTATTTGTTAAATTTGCATAAGCAGACCTTTAAATAAAACATGACACTACCTTTCTGTTCCCCGCTTGGAATTGAAACTACATTTATCACATGAACCTTCTGTTACAAACCAAGTTCTCAGTCTTCTTAATTTACTACAAATAGAAACATAGTAATCCTAAAATGGCAGAACGTAGGTAAAATAATTACACCTTTTCAAGAAGTCCATTGATAAATTAGTCTGCGCAGAGTACTGAAGCATACAACTTATTAATGAAATGGCCGTATGGTCATTATGTTACATTAGTTGGCGTGCAGTATTTGACATCCGTTGAGGTCCAAATTGCACAAAGATTGTCTTGTTTGAAGTATTTGTACAATACATGTTATGCGGCAGCTAGTAATCTGCGTGAAAGGTTTTAAATTTTTTGCAAAAAGAAAATGTGAAAGAAAACAAAACACGGAAAGCTAAATTCAAACACGTCAGTACATCCAGTGAAATTAAAAATGCTGTCCTTTCATTTGAAGATGATGGAACGTTGTCCTGGTAGTTTATACAATTTTCATGATGCGAAACGCTTTACTAGAAGAACAAGTAAACACAGCAAATATCAGCCTTTTACGTGGACAGGAACAGTGTCAGACCTCGTGTTGACGATTCCTATCTTGTAAGAAATTGACTCTGAAGCCTCGGAATCGATAGGTAAAGAGTGAAGCGTGATGCAGATTCGGCTTATTGAAGGCCTGACTGACTTGGCATAAAGACCTATTCTTTTGAAGTACGAAGTGAAGGGGAAATAGTCGTCTCCGCAGGCGGACGGGCCTGACTTGTAAGTGGCAATGTGTTGAAGTTATTCATGTATGTGATTGACATTTCTTGTAGGACCCGAGGATTCGAACACCTTAGGCTCCATCTTACTACCAAGCTACAGAATCAGCCCCTGTACGCGTGAAGATGGGATCAGTAGAAAGTTTGCCTTTAAGGTACGTACATCCCTGATGTGTCAACCATAGTCGAGCTGCGTAAACTTTCGCCATTGAAAGAAAGGATTTGCTTAGAGCTCCCTGCAGGGCTAGTCAACCCGAAACATTGACTGTCCCTTTGAAAAATCTTATTCGGATACACTAACTGGTACGCAATCAAAATTCCATCGCTTTCGTTTTCCTCCTATGGATGCTAACAAATTTTTGAAAGGTGTAGTTTATGTGGTTAGTACTGGGATGCAGCTTGCTCAGTTAAGTAATAGATCAATCTAGCACTTCTATGTCTAGATACAAAAACGAAATACTGTACCCAATTTTTTTGGACCATTGAAAATGGTAATTAATATTTGTAACATTAATAACTGTCTTGTGTTTTGATTGGAATTGACCTGTTGCAGGTTGTGTTTTCAGGCAGCTATGGAGTAATCCCAACAGGCAGCTATGTCTGTTTAGATCGTTCAGCCTACAGCTTAATGCATGGCACCCAGTAATTTACAATACAATGTATATTAATTACATTCTGTCTAAAATGTGGTGAGTGAAAGTCGACAGGCACGGTGGTGGGTACTGAATAAGATTGAGTTGTCGAATGAGTTCACATTATGAAGTCAACGGGGCTCACTATGTGCAGAAAAAGTATTCTTCCTACATCTCAACCCAATTAGTGATAGTGTACTTTGGATATAAAATCAGACTCGAGAAAGAGCAAGGTTTTCTTTAGCTTGATCAGTCACAAATATGTTTAAGACAAAAGCGGTGAAAGAATTGCTCGTAATGTGACCACTTATCGAAAGCGTTTCTGAAGCCGATCTGTCATGTGGTACGTGACTAAGTTGTAGTATCTGAAAAAGGGAGTCGTAATTGAGAAATATAAGGCAGTTCATTATATGAGGGAGAATATGATTGGCGTGAAGCATTATTGCATTAAGCTGTAATTGAGACTTCTTCAGGGATGCCAGATGCCATTGCCAGCCTGATGTAAAGCTGTCGTCTAATTGTTACAGTACCAAAGCTATATTTGTCTGTTCCAGAGTTATTGTTATTTTAGCTCAGTATTTACCGAGTCTTTAATTACAAGCCATTTTATGGATTTTTCCTTATCCATGCTGCACCCGTTTAAATGGAAGTGTAGACAACACGTGACTACTTGTACAAGTTTTGGTGGTCACTCAACTCCGTAGTTTTCGTATACAAGGAAGACTACAGACTTTAACAAGAATAATACTTCTTTCCAAATGTCCTGCCTGCTAATATGTTGATAAAATACTAAAGCTTTCTCCGCTTTGTAATTGTCAGTAACTAAAAAAAGTCCCTTTTCCGTCTGAAACATGTAGCACCCATGGGTGGGTATTGGTGTCTCTTCCAGTTGTTGTGAGTGTGGTTACCATTTGTGGTAGTGCCTCAAGTAGAAATAAAATAGCATTCAATCTGCGATCTCATTACCACAGAACACAAGCAGGAAACTAAAGCAGACACTACGTCTGATGTTTGTTCTCCCGGTAACATTTTGTAATCTTCAATGCAATTTTCCTCATCAAAGAAAATATTGTTTTTGCTTTCAGGGAACATACACAGGTTTGAGCTGGATTACGACGTTTATTCTTTCAGAACAAAATAACAAAAGACTTATCTTTTAACGTTCAAATACTCAAGAAAAATAACATGCTGAATTCATAAGACTGAAAGAAGTGAAAACAAGAAGCTGAAAAGCTTCTGAAAAATTAGCCTATGTGCCAAATGATACCAGGGGGAAACAATAAGAATCAGATAGAGTGACATTAATTAATTAGTTCGATAGCTTCAATTAGATAACAGCTTCTCCGTCGAAAGAACACTTTGCCTACAAAGGAATGTGGATAGGGAGCAACCAGAATGTGTCTTCATTGCAGTTTTTCTGTAATTATGTGTGGGCTTCTTTGTGAGCTTGTTTGTCTTTTGATGTTCTTTGGAACAATTTTTCTCATTTATCTTTATTCAGGCTGAGCATGAGAACATGAGGACATATTATTTCTCCGCGGACAGTAAAGAAGAAATGACACAGTGGATCAATGCCCTGGGCCTCGCCACAGTACTACAGAGAGATCCTAGGTAATTTCACTAGAGACGTAGTCCTGTATTTCGTAACAGAGAAAACCATGTCGTGCATGGGTCCTAATATTTCCTGCGTACAGAAGCTCTTACGTTATCACGCGATCAAATTTGAGAACAGAATAACAGGATTGACTATTAGTCCTATGGTGTGTGGAGAAATTTTGCAGTCATTTATGGATGGCAAAGCTTCAGTCTGTTTTGACTTCGCTACTATAATTTGTTCGTGTTCTCTCCGACAGTCTGAATGTTGCAAAATATATGTTGTGATGTCTGGTAACTCTTAACAAATTTAATAGAAATGCGCAGTCCCTAAATTAAATCGTTATTTAAAGAAGAAGGTCTCGCGTATAATTTTTACTTCTAATTACAACGGCTGGCGAACCAGGATAAGGTACTTGTACTTGTTGTGGGGAATATTAAAAAGGTAATTACCCTTCACACAGATCTGCTCTTGGTGGAGGCAATTAATTTGATTGAAGTGAAAATTACTTTTTTTCCCAATTTGTTTGGACCTCGCTTTAATGTGTGTGGGATGAGTGTATGAAGGAAATGATGTCGCAAATGTTTTCCCCAAAAGGAAGGTGGTTTTATTTGTAATTTTGTATTTTTGATCTCAAGCAATTTTGGTGTTTTATATTGCAGTTTGGACGAAGAATACAAAAGACGGTTACGAGAGGAAGAGGAAGCTGGATTTCATCCGACACAACAACTCGATGGTTCACTCGGTTCTGACCATCGCTCCAACTCTTCCGGAGTTCGAGAGGACGTTTACAGACGACAGTACCAAGCAAGTGTACATGATGATTCCTACAGACAACAAGCGCAGAGGGCGCAACAATCACAAAACCAACAGGAACCTTATTTTGATGACAACGGGTTTATACCAGGAGACAGTGAGGACGGAAGACTGTTTTCAAATCGACAGGGCAGAGGATTTAGCTCATACGACGACCACAGTCCAACGCAGCCAAGTCGAGATAGTGGATACATTAGTAATCGCAACTCGAGACCATCTCAAATAGAACCTGGTCACAGTAGACAATCCTCTGACTCTTATTTCAATGAGAATCAAATGAATAAAGCGCAAGATAGTATAGATTTTGACAAAGTGAATGCTAGTTTCGAGAAGTCTCCCTTTTTCTCCCCAAAACATAAGCAAAAAGAAAAACAAGGAATGAATTTGAGACCAATAAGTGACTTATTCATGGATGAAGTAGATATTAAAGGACGCGATGAGAACTTCAATATGAAGCCGTCCGACTATCCCACAAAAAATTCGGGAAACAATCAGCAGTACGGACGCTGGGAAAACACACCTCAGAGCAGATATTCTTACGATTCTCCTTTTGATCAACACAGAAGGAGGGGTAATGAAGAGTACACTGCCCCAGACGTTGACTATGACACATTCACTGGCCGAGATCCAAGGCTGTATAAAGGCTACAGTGAGAATTCGGTTCAGCCACAAGGTCAATGGTACGACTTGAAAACACCCCAGGAAAGGCAAGAGAAGCTGCGATCAGACAGATATGGCTGTTTACCGGAGAATGGCCACACAGAGGGACCAGCCGGATCTTCGTCTCCTCGCCAGCAGAGAAGAGACATTTCAGAGAACAGGTCCTACGGACAAAATCCCATTGCTCAAGATACGCAACAGTTGAAGAGAGAAGAGTCCCTGAAGCAGTCACATGAATGGAAAGAACGGGTATCTTACCAACAACATCCTCTGCAGTCCCAACACAACCCTATTTATGAAAACTTGAACACGTCTTTCGACAATGGACCAGGGCGACCGCCACTGCCCGCAGCTTACAGAGACAGAATTGTCCAGGTATTTTACAGTTGTCTTTTGAATTCTGTGCAATTTGCCGATAATAGACAAGGACTGTAAGTAATTGGAAGATGTTAAAATGGAAAATAGAGACTAATTTCATTTCAAGAAGCTATGTTTACAATGATAAGTATATTACATTGCCCCTTATCATTGTGCACATTAAAGTTAAGTGGAAGAATTGCCACGCATGTTCAGTTTAATAACGCACGGAAAAATGGTAGCAAAGTTGCATGAAAAACTGTTCATAACCAACAAATTTTCCAAGTGATATCCAAACGTGAAGTTTTCTGCACATACTGGCAATTTGTGTAATTTCTTCGCATGTCTAAATCAATATGCAGATTTGTAATTTTGCAACAGTTTGTGTGTGTTTTATAGTGTGTAGAAGGTGGTATGTTCGTTGTTTTGCCTGTTTGTGGAGTCGGGTGCTTTTTCTCATTGTTGTCAGGAACTGGCTCAGAGTAAAACCCCGAGTACGCGCAACGACATGTTGGTCGCGTCACAGACTGAACTGCAGAGGTTACAGGAGCCGACATACTTCCAGTTTCCCGAAGTATCCCCTCCACAAAGCCAGTCATCCCCTCCCGGCCCACAACAGCAGCCCAAGCTGAAGGACCAGGTACCGGTGTGGCATTGTTGCAGTGGCTATGGGCTATTTCTTAAATGAGAAAGAATGTGCTAATACACCTGAAATCTGCATTGAATTAATTTTTCATGCCTATCAATTTCTTGTGCGCGAAAACTTTCAATTTGAAAGTCTACACAAACCTTTGGATAAATACTGCATTCAGTGAAATCCACAAGCGCAGCTGTTGTCTACATTGATCAAAAGTGCATCTTCGTAAAAACCCACCCAAAGTCACCTAATGCTAAAAAAGTAATAGCTTTAATTATCTGTGTTCGTCAACAGTCATTCCTGTTGTCGTTGTAAAATTGTTCTCAAAACTAGAGTTTCTGGGTTTCTGGCACAGGAATATTACGGGATTTCAGCAGTTTCATCCAAAGGTCTAAGAGCTTTCATTGAATATTTTTTCTGACATTCCGCACGAACAAAAAAGCGTTTTAGTAACTTACTTGTTGAGATATTTATATCATTAGTTTTCTTTCTGCTTCAGTTGTACTTTCGTTTTTTTAATTATGTTTAGCTATAAATTTGTTTGCATTTAGCAGTAGCAAGATAGTTGTAGGTAACTGTAGTCTTCACAGTTTAAATCTTGATCAGTGTTTTTAGAAACCGGCCAAAACGTTTCCAAATCTCGCTTTCACAAATTGCAGAAACAAGATTACCAGCCCAATTATGCCAATCGAACACGATATCAACAAAATCCTAATAACTACTTCGGGCGGAATCAACAACCGGGTACGTGAAAACTTTCAGTTGTTAAAATGTCAAGTTTGGTCACGGGAATAAATTAATTTATACTAACTTAATGTGACTTTTGTTTTAAATATGTCATGATGTGTACAACAACAGTGACAAGGGGGTAGGTGGCAACATATTTTTGACCAATTTCCACTGCACGAAAATGGAAAACTTTGGTCGAGATGGGCACCGTAGTCCACCGAAGAACAAATACTTCATTAAGAGGTATCGGTTGTCCATACAGCTTTGTTTCACACTGGAACGCCAGTATTCACACACCAAGAAATTATACTCTAAGGAAAATTACACGATTTTCCTTTCCATTCTTTCCAGATTACAAGAGACGAAGTCTTGACAGGGCGAGTCAGCGATCAGACAGCTTATATAGTACCATTCCAGGTAAATAACTTTGCAATATCTCCTGATTTTTCATAAGCCTCAGTGTACGCTGTTTAGATTACTTCCGGTCTGTGTGAGCGGTGTAATCCTCGGTATAAATGTTTCTTTCAAAATTAAACTTTACATACCCATTTTCGTCGCACAAAAGTTTCTTACAAAAAATATTGGATGGATTGAAACAGGCAAGAAAGCTTTAATAGGAGATACCAGGCACCTTCAACCTGCTTCATAATACATGGACCTCTTCTCAGTGGAGTTTTCTTCGACTAAAAGGACCACTTATATTCCTCACTAATAACGCACACAGAAAAAGTTCTTCTGAGCGAAACCACAATCCCATTAACAATGCCGCGACTGCAGGTTCAACAATCCTTGGAATGACTTCTAGCTTCTTAATGGGAATGCTCAGTCTTTGGGTGCCGATGCAGGATCTTACCTCTGATATGATGTGGGGAGAGCGCTAACTGTGATTAGAAATAATTGTCCTGACAATAAAACGCCGCGAATAAGGCATGCTCTAGTTTACACTAGTTTACACTAGCAATTAATACAGTCAAACTGAAGGATGTTGGTGTAAATTTGTTATTACCGACCGCGTACGTAGTACGGAGGGAGGTTAGGTTTTCACAGG